>JAVTVY010046435.1:0-207270 GCA_036873755.1 Hanleya hanleyi
TTGATTCCAATTGATCTAGCAATCCAGAGAAAGGTCTACAATTTTTTGCTTATGAGAATGTAACATATCACATCTTACATAAACTAAAATGAGCTTAACTCTTGGTAACTGGTTGACCTTGAAGCAAGAGCTGAGAGCTCACATATCCCACACTGAAATCGACAATAGTCAAACACAAGAAAATAGTAGTTTTCCTGCAAATGGGATTCCTTTCAGACGAGAGAATTTTTCATGAAGGAAGAAGGAAGTGATGAAGTAAACCTTTGTTCTTGAGTTAATAAACAGGTGTGAAGTTCATAAAGGACTCCTTTCCCCGTTAAATTAGTAAATGTATGGTTTTTATGTCACAACAGTTTAACTAAATGAAGCGTTTCAAACATGGGAGACAACTCCACAGGACAATATCATATAAATGCAGGGGAAAGACTTTTGAATATTCCAACAATATTCCAACACATTTAGTCAGCTAAGCTTGATTCAGTTTTGGGGGACTGCGACCTAGAACTTTGACAAATTGATCTCATATGTATGGTTCCACTTTGCCATGCGAGTAAGGTATACTCAAAGTTTGGTACCAATACATACCTTGAAACTAGAGCTATCGCATGGACAACAAATGTTAATGGATGAATGGACAGAACGCAACATCGCATTACATGACCTCGTCTTCGACAGGCATATGAAAATGTGACTTTTAATGATTTCTTGATTTTGGGGTCACAGTGACCTTGACCTTGGCCTAAATTTTGGTACATGACAAACCGTCTCCCCTCAATTTCTCAATGGACACAAAAAATCATGATTTTTAACAATTTCACGATTTTGGGGTCACAGTGACCTTGACCTTTGACCTTGACCTACATTTTGGTATGTGACACATAGTGTGTCCTAAATGTATCTACTGACACAAAAAATGTTATTTTTAATAATTTCCTAATTTTGGGGTCAGTGACCTTTGACCTTGACCTAATTTTTGGTATGCATCACTTCATTTCCGCCTATTGAATCCACTCACAAAAAATAAGAAATTTTTAACGATTTCCTGATTTTTCGATCACACTGACCTTTGACCTCTGACCTTGACCTACATTTAATATGCAACACATCGTTCCCCCCTAGGGCATCCACTCACCAAAAATTAGAACTGTAGATAGAAAACTGTCAACGATCAATGATTTCCTGATTTTTGACAACAATGACCTTTGACCTCTGACCTCGACCTTAATTTTGGTACGCGACACATCGTCTCCACCTGGCATATCCACTTACAAAAAATTGCAACTGTGGATAGAAAACGTTCACAGATATAGACCGGACACGAACACTTCAGTAATTTCCTGTTTTTTAGGCCAGTGACCTTTGACCTGTGACCTCGACCTTCATTTTGGTACGCGACACATCGTCTCCCCGTAGGGTATCCACTCACCAAAAATTGGAGCTGTGGATAGAAAACTGTCCCAGATATAGACCGGACACGAGAACCGGACAGACGGACAGACGGACGGAATCCGCCATCCCATAATACGACCGCCTTTTGGAAAAACGAAACCATATATAATCTCGTCGTTTCTACATTTCTCAATGATTAAATACAGATAGATGGAAATTTATTATTTGGTGGAATTCAGTAAACTCGGTACAGGCTATTTGACCCCAGTTTCACCTCTTAATAAAATAATACACAACAAGAGCCCAAGGTGCTTCAATATACGCCCGTATATCTGGAATTACATTGGTCCAAATTTCAAGGTTGTTTAATAGCCTTGATTCCAATTGGTAGCTAGCAATCCAGAGAAAGGTCTACAATTTCGTGCTTCCGAGAATGTAACATATATCACATCTTAGACAGAATGATAAACTAAAATGAGCTTAATAAGTTGACCTTGAATCAAGAGTCAAGAGCTCACATATCCAATACTGAAATCGACAATAGTCAAACAGAAGAAAATAGTAGTTTTCCTGCAAATGGATTCCTTTCAGGCGAGAGAATTTTTCATGAAGGAAGAAGAAAGTGATGAAGTAAACATTTGTTCTTGAGTTAAAAAACAGGTATGAAGTTCATAAAGGACCCCTCTCCCCGTTAAATTAGTAAATGTATGGTTAATTTCACAACAGTTTAACTAAATGTAGCTGTTTCACACATGGGAGACAACTTCACAGGACAAATTCCAAATACATGTACATGTATGGGAGAGAACTCTGAATATTCCAACCTACATGTAACACATACACTGTAGAGTCAGCTAAACTGGATTCAGTTTTGGGGCACTGAAGATCAAATTTTGACAAATTGATCTAAAAATGTATGGGTCCTCTTTACCTTGAAACTACAGATATCGCATGGACAACAAATGTTAATGGATGAATGGACAGAATGCAACATCGCATTACACGACTTCGTCTTCGACAG
This sequence comes from Hanleya hanleyi, assembly GCA_036873755.1. Lineage (NCBI taxonomy): Eukaryota > Metazoa > Mollusca > Polyplacophora > Lepidopleurida > Hanleyidae > Hanleya > Hanleya hanleyi. Next base: position 2,411 of record JAVTVY010046435.1, read on the forward strand.
GCCTATGAAAATGTGACTTTTAATGATTTCTTGATTTTGGGGTCACAGTGACCTTGACCTTTGACCCACATTTTGGTATGAAACACATCATGTCCCTTTAATGTATCTACTTGCAGAAATAAGTTATTTTTAATGATTTCCTGATTTTGGGATCACAGTGACCTTAACCTCGACCTAAATTTTGGTACACGACACATCGTCTTCCCTCAATGTATCAATGGACACAAACAAATCATGATTTTTATGAATTTAATGATTTTGAGGGTCACAGTGACCTTGACCTAAATTTTGGTACTTGAATGACAAACCATCTCCCCGTAATTTCTCAATGGACATAAATAATCATGATTTTTAACAATTTCATGATTTTGGGGTCACAGTGACCGTGACCTACATTTTGGTATGTGACACATCGTGTCCCACTAATGTATCTACCGACAGAAAACAAAATATTTTTAATAATTTCCTGATTTTGGGATCACAGTGACCTTTGACCTTGACCTATTTTTTGGTATGTGACACTTCATTTCCCCCTATTGAATACACTCACAAAAAATTAGAAATTTTTATAATGATTTCCTGATTTTTCAGTCACACTGACCTTTGACCTCTGACCTCGACCTACATTTGGTATGCAACACATCGGTCTCCCCTAGGGCATCCACACATCAAAAATTAGAACTGTAGATAGAAAACTGTCAATGATCAATGATTTCCTGATTTTAGGCAACAGTGACCTTTGACCTCTGACCCGACCTTAATTTTGGTACGTGACACATCGTCTCCACCTAGTGTATCCACTCACAAAAAATTGCAACTGTGGATAGAAAACGTTCACAGATATAGACCGGACATGAACACTTCAGTGATTTCCTGCTTTGGAGGCCAGTGACCTTTGACCTCTGACCTCGACCTTGATTTTGGTACGCGACACATCGTCTTCCCGTAGGGTATCCACTCACCAAAAATTAGAACTGTAGATAGAAAACTGTCCCAGATATAGACCGGACACGAGGGACGGACGGACACACGGACAGACGGACGGAAACCGCCATCACATAATACGTCCGCCTTTTGGCGGGCGTATAAAAAGTAGTAAAGACATATGAATTTTATGATAAAATAATGTGTTTATTTTCAGGGGTTTTTCTTCAAAGGATTACATTAATTAGATGCCGTCAATCAAACAGGCTACCTAGGTGAACATAGGTTACCCTAATTTTCCCGTTAGTGGACCTATTTCAGGTTACCATAGGAGATTTTAGGTAACCCTAGCTAAATTATAAGGCTGAATATGAGGGCTATAGGTCGGCCCCAGTCACCTCCAGCGAGGGTTTTACATAATTTTATTACGAATCACCCACCTCTGAAACTGCCGTACATCTAATCTCTATCCCCTCCTGCGCACCATTTTAAAATCTTGCGCACTATTGTGAAATAGTAACGAATATATCGCCGTCTGAATTTTCCAGTCGACAACTTCCACTAATACAGGGTGTGCACAACTCAGAACACTTAAAATTCCAGGAGTTTTCCAGGAGTTATTTACCAGATTCCAGGAGTCCCTGTATAGAATTCTACATCATAATGTATATTTTTTACGCTTGCAGAACATTGTTCGACTGACTCGAAGAAATAAAGGATCTCATCAAAATTAGATTTCAACAGAGTTTATTCATTTTTTTTACAAGCAAAATGGTATCCATTTGCAGTGTCCAATTGTTCTTTCGAGATTTCAACAACTGTGACAGAGACATTTGTCTACTACTGTCTTATAGAAATGAATTTGGACTTCAATTTGGACTACATGGACTTCAGTTTCAGTAGATTTTCATCCAGTTCTTTCTGAACTCGTTGAAGCTCTCCTGCCTTTTTCTGTGCTGAGGCTCGAAGGCTATTTGATTTGGCAACGAATGTTAGATCCCTTTTTTTTTTTTCTTTTTTTTTTTTTTTTCTTTTTTCATACCATTTACGGCGACGAACTCGTGAACTTTTGAAGAAACATTCGATGACTACGTTCAGTTTTATATCTATATAGCGAAACCACAAATGTTAATTTTCCAGGAGTTTCAAGGAGTAATCTTGTTTTTCCAGGATTTTTCAGTACTGGAAATTACATTTTCATTTTTCCAGGAGTTTCAAGGAGTGTGCGAACCTTGTAATATACGCGCCATGTTCAATTGCAAACGGCCTACCGTGACATCACCAACATGGCGCGTAGAGAGTTGAAGTTTTCGACTGGAAAATTCAGACGGCGATATATTCGTTACTATTTCACAATAGTGCACAAGATTTTAAAATAGTGCGCAGGAGGGCATAGATATTAGATGTACGGCAGTTTCAGAGGTGGGTGATTCGTAATAAAATTATCTAAAACCCTCGCTGGAGGTGACTGGGGCCGACCTATAGCCCTCATACTCGTGAGGGCTATATTATTTAGCTACGCCGGTAACCCCTAATAGGTTTCCATAGGAAATATTACAGCACAGGCCTGACTAACTGAACTGTCGTAGTCGTTGATTGATTTTCGAAGGTAACCGTGATAGTTACGGATCAATCGCATTGGTGCAGGCATTTTAATGTGCATGAATAAGGGGAGATAATCGAGATGCTGGACCATTTTATGAGTGCACGTTTAGTTGATCAGATCGAAAATGGTAAAATTACAGCATGAAAGCAAACTATACTGGATTGTTTAAAGGTCAACCCAAACGCTCTGAGGTCAAAAATATAAAAAAATAGTCCTTTCAATTCTGAAAATAATGATATTTTTTTCATAATTTTGTGCAGTCTGGTTGGCGAGATATTGCCGTTTGAAAGGTGAAAATCGCTCTCCTGTCAATTCCAGCTGTGACGTCACGGAGGGAAGCCGTCTTGTATTCTCTATGTTAAAGCCGTATACCACAGTCGTATGTAGCTGCTGATTTCTGGAGATTTTCGGAGTATCGGGGCATCATTTTTTAAATATGCCGCGACGTTGTGTAGTGGGAGGTTGCAGTTTTACTACAGATGACGGTGTTAGTATTCATTTGTGGCCCAAAGACGAGAAAATCGCTGCAAATTGGACGAAATTTGTACGCAACACGAGAGTGTGGAAAGAGGGCCCGAGCCAGTACTCGTATAATTTGCTCGGCACATTTTGACAGAAAGACATCATTCGAGGACATCTACAGCGTAGCAGTTGAATTCTGGTACAAACCAAAACTAAAGAGAACAGCTATTCCAACTATCAAACGTAAGAACAATCAGAATGTGACGGCAAAGAAATCGGACAAGGAGAATCTATCACGGACATCGGCTGAACGAACCTAGCCTGCAAGCGAGGCCTCGGGCAGGGGGACGGCTGTACATGCCCTGCTCGCTCTCGCGTGGCATTTGTTGCTTGAGCACCTACAGGTTAGACTGGATGAGTCTCTATTTCATATATACACGTTTAACCATTTGTTCCAATGTGTCTTAATGTCTGTATTTGTATGTTCAATTTTATTCATTCTATGTATGCGTTTTTAGCCAAATGTTGGCACAAACTTCACGCAAATAAATTATCTAAATTATATACTATTTAATAATAATAATAAAATGATCTTTCATAAATATATATACGTTTGATAAGTAAATAAATAAAAACACCAATTGGAGTGAATGGCTGTAGATACAGAAGTGATAATTATACTTTCATAATCCCTTGACATTTGAGATTGTGGGAATATCATTCGATTTCAATTTAATTGAGGTAATTTGTCGAAAATTGAGCAAATGTGAATGCCGATCCACTCACCACGGCTTACTTTTCGCCATGAATGTCCAAAGTTTTTTTATCAAACTATATAATTCTGAAATTGGTATTTCATGGGGATTATGGGAAAACAAACAAAATTCAAGTCGGACGTATATCAGTAGAGTTATCAACAGTTTACTGTCCATACTGCCGAATCCCGGAGTTTATCCCTTCGAAAAGGCTGCCTCGGTCAGTAACAACAATAACAACACAGATGTGCTCGTTCGTTACATCACAGAATCGTTCTACATTCAATACAGTTTGAAATGTATGGACATTTGGTCTTATAGATGACGATAATAAGGTTTCCAGTCAAGTTGCATACCAATCTGTATTCAACAAACGACCTCTCCGAATCCTGTCGTCGTCGAGTTCCACGTTGTCAGAGTGGTTGTCACTGTCAGAATCGGAGCCGTACGGCTCAAATTGATAGGGCTGAATTCCGCCGTTGGTCTGCAAACAACTGTTAATTTGCCCGTCATCATCCTCCTCTATGTCTATTTCATCTTCTTGGCGAAAAATATTTCCATCTAAGCAGCTGATATCGCTCGAATCGACATCTGAACCGGAGCTCTGACTGCACTCGCTTTCCATGTTATCTGCTGTTTTTTCTCAGGCAACTTCCCTGCGTGACGTCATCAACCCAGCTGTGAAAGTGTGGAAAAGCCCACTTTGCTCCCATATTACGTGTGTTTCTGATCAGATTAGAATTTTTTCAACATTTTTTTCATACAAAGTGAAGTATGAACTATGATTTTTAAGGATTTTTAGACCAAAAAAAATTCCGTTTGGGTTGACCTTTAACATTCGTACAGAGGGAGCTATGTTGAGACTACCCCTAACCTGGAATAAATCCCTTTTGTAGTATGAAAACTGAGCACCAGATTACGTGATGCGCTACTACCGAAATTGATCCGTTCCCGTTACTGTCTGATTCGGTCCACCAAGGAAAACGCTACCTATTTTCGAAACTATAAAGTTTAGTTATTTTAACTTAGCGCACTATTGAACAGGTTGGGGAAAATACCTTGATCGAGGTATAGGCCTATACCTCAATTGGGATATAGGGCTATGTCAACTTCAGATTTTATATATTTATGGAAACTATGGACATCCACACATACCCTGGACTGCATGGATCTTTCAACATCATCTATGGCTTCATTGTTCCATGATTATCACAGCAATTTCTTGCTTCGTTTTATGCGACTAATCATTCAAATTAGCCACTAAAATATTTCAAAAATGAAACAGGACTTCAAATGACATATTCGGTGAAATTTATTCTGTAAATGAAAATGGCATGTGATGGCAGTATTTTGTCCTAAAAAATTGAGATCAACTGGGCCTGGAAACTCCAAGCAGAACCAGAGCTATAAGGCTTTAGGCCTAAAAAAAATAATCTTGCGTTTCTGGTAACATGCATCAGCAAAAATAGGGTGGGTAGGTATGTAATTTTTTTTTATTATTACTTTTTTATATGGGGATTAATGGAATTTGCATTATTTTACACTGTTGTTTGTATTTTGAACTTATGTCATTCATGCATTTATGAATTAAATACTGTGTAGATATAAGTGTTTGAGTTGATTATTTCTCTTCTATCAAATAAGACCATGGCCTCAAAAAAAATTGTTTTAGCTAAAAAACAAATCCATCCATCCTCTAGTTGGTGACACATCCTCTAAAGGTTCGAAATTGTGGGAATGTTTTGTTCTTGAGATATCATGTCCACAAGATTTGGAGTTAATCAGGGTTCTGCCCACGCTGGGCGGCGCTGGGCGGGAGCGCCTGGGACTAAATTTGGTCGCCCGGCACTAAAGCAAAAAGAATCATGCGCCCAGCACTCGAAAATGTCAGTAACTTTAATGGTACATGTACTTGCAAAAATATGTCGGCATTATACGTTTCCAGGTAGCTCCGTCATGTTTTCCATGGTCCATGCCACGCTTCCTGAACATCTGCCGTAAATTGTTCGAAATGTTCGGGAACCCTCATGATCATGCTGTTCGCTGTTAGCTGGTGGTATTGCGGAAGGCTACTGAAATCCCAGAATCTTGCGTCAGGCGAGCTGTGTATGCCATGATGCATGAAGGAAGCAAATCATTTGATCGGAGAATGGAGGTTGTTATTTCGTCTGCTACGAAGTTTTACCGAGCCACGAATATCACTTGACATGTATTTTATAAATCCAGGGGCAATTACAGGCCTGTTTTGCTACCCTTTAAAGGTGCCCAAATTACAGCTCGTCTCCAAAAAGCCCAAATTACAGTCTTTTTGATTTCTTCCAGGATTGAAAAAGAATTGATCAGATAACATCTGAGCATTCTGTGTTCTGTTTAGACCAACAAAAATCAGTTTGAAGACTTTGTGGACAATCCAGGGTCTCATAACATGTAATTCTACTCAAGGACCTTAATTTAGCCCAAATTAGAGGGCTGGAAAGGGTGCCCAAATTAGAAAAGTGTATTGGCCCCTGAAATCATTGTCATGAAGCACCAAACAACTTTGAAAAACTTCTTCTCACAGAAGTGCCAGAGCTCTAATGAAGGTAAATCTTTTGTTGGCGTTCGGTTGTTGTTGTTCTAAAACATCAGCTGAGCTTCCAAAAAATATTTTTATGAAAATCACACACATGTGCACTCACTCGTACGTAATCAGTCTATTAGAACTACTATGATATATCTATAATATGGCTAGTAGCTAATCTGAAGTTAACAGTACACTTGAATCCAGTATTAAACTGAAGATTCCCGAGTAATGTATTTTTAGCCTAATTGACCATACGTTGTAACAGTTGACACACATTCCATTGGTATCCGTTTTCACTCGTCTGCTGGTCTTGGAATTCCATTGAGATTAGAGGCATATTTTACTGCACGTTTTATATATCCAGCCTAAACAACATTGCATAATTTCTTCAGTTCAGTCATTAGTTTCTACCTCAAAAAGAAATAAAACATGACTGGATTTATTAAGAGAGAAATTACTAAATTTAAAACACAACAATGATTTTATTATCGGTTATTACTGAAGAAATCATAAAATGATTGTTGTGTTTTAAATTGAGTAATTTATAACCAGTTGTTTATTTTTTTCGTGTGTGCTTTATTGTTCATTGATTATTTTTATGTACTCTCTTCAGATGAGGCACCATGAAGTTGAATGCCAAATAAATATATCCATAGAGAATGGCTCTCTAGTGGTGCCTGATTTGATTCTTGTATTCTAACAAATCTCTAATCTTGACCTTTCTCACTTCAAATTTGTGTTTCTTTTCCGGTTTCCTGTCTTCCTGTCTCCCCCCCCCCCCCTCTCGGACTCTCCCCCCCTCAGTCGCTTCGCTCCCTCTGGTACCCGGCACTAAATAATTTCTGGGCAGAACCCTGTTAATGACCCATGGCCTCAATCAGAATCTTCTTGAGTGTTAGTTTTTATTGCTAGATAAATTTTTTTTAAAAGTTCAGCATTTTATGAATGTTAGAACAACACATCACCATAGGCTACCATGTCATCAGGGCCATGATGACAATGGTCTATCTAATCTGTACAGTATAACATGCTGGCTTGCTGCCATGATGTCTAAAAATAAAAAAAATAAAATAAAAAAAATCGCCAATCTAATTGAGAACTACTTTCTTTAAAGGAATAGACAACATTTGGCAAACGTAAACTGCGACTGAAAGAACAATCCAAACAGAGCCCAAAAATATTTTTTTCCTATTTTTGAGATTCTTTCTAACGAAGAAAAATACTCCCAAACATTGGGAAAATGACCAGATGTGTTGAATGAAGGGAGCCACCATCTTTATGCCATCCTTATGGTCTAACCAATGAGCGGCGGAGTGATATCCACGTGACAACTAGCTCATGACGTCATTGGGCCTCTCTGCTGTAAGACAGCAAACATGGCAGCAAGTGATTTTCAACTTTTTCCAAGGGTCCGACGCCTTGCATTTCCGGGATTTTCAACCTGACTGATGACAATGGCTGGCTGGGCCAAACCGTGCTTTCATCTACGCTGCTTGGGAGCAGTGTCGAGGGATACAAGAAGTGTCAGGCGTGTTCGAGCCCATTGAAGACGATCTACCGTAGAAATCGGTCGAGGATGCATGTACCGTAAAAGCCGGCCGGGTCGATTTCGTTTAGTCGGCTCTGCTGTAAGATGTCCTGTTAGGAAACGATCAGACGAGCACATGTGCAGGTGCTGACATTAGCTGACAAGGATTTATTCCATAAACTTTCTCAGGTAAATTTTCTCGCACGCTAGATATTTGGGTGGGTGTTTAACGGCCGTGTCATGTTGAACAGTTTCTTTCGGCAACAGTTCAACGGTGAGAAAAATCTCCGGACAATCTTTCCCCGGAGAAATGGCCCTCCAGCTGAGGCAGATTTAGTTTCGTTTTCCCGTGCCGGTCTTTGTTGAGGCTCGATTCTTTGAATTGGTAAAACAGAAATCAGATTATTCTCATTCTCGGTTACATTAAACAATCTCAGTCAGTTTTACTGCCTAATTATGTTGACGCATGTTGGCGTAGTCATCAGCTGAAAAGTATTGGAAAATATCGAAAGCATATATTTTATCAGACAACTTGATGCTGTGTTTTTGACACTTAGACAGTCTAGACTGGCCGACAGATCAAACCCGATTTCTCAACAACAAGGATAAGATCATTGTTATTGTACAAACATTAGCCGGTATTTGCAGGTTACAGAATACAAGAATGTATAGCCACACCTGCTAGCATATCGGGCTGCGATTATTCCAGTGCAAGGCAAACTGTGCGTGTCCTCCCAGTTCACTGCAGTGTTCTATGGCCCAGTGACGTCACTAAACTTGCCGTAATGGCGGCAGCCTTACAAGCCACAGAATTTATCATTAACGGCTTCTTACTTGGTTGGAAAAAATTGCAAAATTGAAATAAAAATGGTTTTGGACACTCCTGAAATTGTTCTTTCATTTGCAATATACGTTTATCAAAGGTTGTCTATTCCTTTAAGGATCAGGGGGATTTGAGAGATTTTGACATTTTTTTTGTCAGGTTGAAATTTTCAAAAGGCCACTAAATTATCAAGGGCACATTATTTCATCTCATAAAGATAGGAAACACAATTAAACACAAGAAAATATAACAATTTTTTTTAACTAAGTCGGGAAAAATGACTTTGTGAAACAAAATTGATAAAAAATGTAGTCGATTTTTTTAAGTAAAAATTGGAAATTGAAGAAATGTGGTGACTGTTTAACTCACGAATAAAGTTGAATCATCTCTTCGTTGAGGTCAAACAAGAATGACCAACTTGAAGTTGTTGGAAAATAGGATGCTACACGTGGTCAAGCAAACAGAATTGTTCGATTCACATTTCTTCCTGCTCAGGTGGACTTTTTCCGGCCTCGATGAATTAACCCTTCACACAAAACTGAACACCTGTCAATCAAAGTCCGTCTGAATAAGACAGTCATTCAACATGTTGTTGTTGTTTCGTATTGTTGTTGTTGTTGGCACACGGCCGTGAGGGTTAATGTCATTCATTTACACACGTTTACGCTCACCCATTTTCATCGACAAATGCTTTCAGAACATGCGATCGGAATGCAGAATCATTTAGATCGGAGGGCTACTCACCGAAATTCACTATAATACCATCTTTGTTGTCTAAATTTGATGTAATTCGACGAATGATCTTTTTTCCCTCACTTTCACCAATTATCAAAATCTCGCGCGATTTCTCGTGAAGCACGAGGCAGGATATTAGAGTAAGGCGGCTTGAAAAAGTACATCTCCAGGGAGGTTTCCAAAAATGATTTTCTGCAATAAAACTGTCGAATTAAATATTTTGTATTCTAAACATCACCATATTTTACTGAATTATGATGCTTTTTTGATGTTTATACATGTTATGGACGATATCTCCGACATGCCTATTTGGGCGTATGAATATTATTCACAAGTGATGGGTCACCTTGTTTGGGAATGAAGCACGCTGTGTCACTTTCTGACCTGTGTGATTTCAAAGCGCTGAATTCGATTTCTTTGCCAACAGATGGACTTAAAAGTACGTATCTAACTGTGTATTTGTGGAAAATTTGAATTTAATATCTGCTGTAGTTTATTTTCTATTGAATTATCTTTATTTTGTTGTGACATCGCAGGCAAAACGGCGAAATTTCAGTGGTGTTCTGTGTCCACGTGCACAGTTGAATATGTGAGTACGGCCACGTGCTTCAGGCGAAATGGATAATTTCGCTCGTTGGACCTCCAAAACTTAGTTGGGTCATTTTATTTTTTCGTTTTCCTGGCCTGTTATAGTATATATTTTCTGAAAGTCGCTTCACGAAATTCTTTGTCATTTTATTACATTTTTGCTTACAAAGGTATTGAAAAAAAATTCAAAAAAAAAATAAATATATATTTTTTTCATTTCAACTTCAAGTCTCATGGTATCCTTGTGTCATAAAATTTCATCATTATAATGATGAGGGGCGTTTTTGGAAATTTAGACTTGGCAAATTTTTTCGAAAATGTCAAATATCCTGATGATCCTTAAATGGGACTTTGGGGATACAATTACTACAATTTAGTTGATATACAATAATACTGTGTGAAATTTTAATGTTTTACGAAAAAATTCAGTTCAAAATCTCGGCAAAAACATATAAAATAGATTGTCTACGGTAGTGGCTGCCTACAGGACATGTGCCGAGTGGTACAGTGTAGGTCTATCATGAACTCAATTAATGTCGCGTTCTGAAACTGCCATGAAAAGGCAGCATTAATAACAGTTGGTAGCTTTCCATTTGTCTTTACTTATCAGGAGAATGAACATCAATCGATCAAATTCAACAATGGCAAAATCATCGGACAGTCGTCTTTTTGCATTATGGTTTTGTGCACCAATGTTGATATCGTTGCTTCAAGCGAGAGTTCGCTGGAGAATTGAGACCCCTCGCGCCAGCAGTAATCACACTATGGGCGACGGCGTCAGATTTCTTGGATTCCCAGAATGGGAAAAAACATGGTTATGAAACAAGGCAGGTGAGAGGTGCCGTATGCCGATGGTTCTGAAAATAAACATAAGCCTACGTCGATCAAAATGCTATCCAAGGATATTGTTACCTGCCTTTATTATTAGATACCGGGTATATATTATAACTCGGCAAGTCTCAATCTTCTGCCTACCTATCTTTTTTGGCCGTTTGCGAGAATTGTCGGTTAGAAAAAAAGGGTTGGGTTGGCAGGAAAATCCAGCCGGTCGGGTTACCACAAACAAAATGTATATATCCCAAAATGCAGAACTGAATACTTCAAGGGAAGTTTGAGATACTCTGGTCGAATAATTTGGAATAGCCTTCCCCAGTCCATAAAGGAAGCAGTCAGTGAACTCTTTCAGGAGACAACTAGGTACATTTGTAATATGCTCAGCTAAATTCCTCGTATGTCATGATTGCACTTTTAATATTTGAGGGCCTCAACGGAGAACAGTTTATGTAAACTGATTGGGTCACCCTCTGAAAATAAAGAATTTATTATTATCAATGGAAACACAGGGTTTTTTTTACGGCTTATGTAGAAAGTGATCCCTTACTGTCGCACTAACAGCAATATATGTTCACGCCATATTTTTGATTTGATACTCTGGTCGAATAATTTGGAATAGCCTTCCCCAGTCCATAAAGGAAGCAGTCAGTGAACTCTTTCAGGAGACAACTAGGTACATTTGTAAATATGTTCAGCTAAATTCCTTGTATGTCATGATTGCACTTTTAATATTTGAGGGCCCCAAGGGAGAACAGTTTATGTAAACTGATTGTGTCACCCTCTGAAAATAAAGAATTTATTATTATTATCAATGGAAACACAGGGGTTTTTTTACGGCTTATGTAGAAAGTGATCCCTTACTGTCGCACTAACAGTAATATATGTTCACACCATATTTTTTATTTGATATATTTAGCGTAAATATAAAACATACAAGGGGGACTGAGTTTAGAATGATAAAGAATCTGAATCTATAATAAATTATAAATGACGGCCCAATGAATCGAACTGTTTTCCTATTTGAGCTCATACAATTTCGAGATTGAGAAGTACTATCATTCTGCCAGTGCCATATCTGCTAGATTTTGAAGTGAACAATAAATGTTTTCCATGTTGTTGTTGTTGTAATCCATCGATTTACACCAGAGGCCTCGTTTGGACATGAACTGATGAAAGCTGATATTACTCGCGTGCGTGCATGCCTGTGCACAGGCAAGCACGCAGAGTTTCACGTGAGTTTAAGACAACCAAGGAGACAGATGCCTCTGACCAGTGAGTAAATAAAACCTTCATGTATGTGTTCTTACGTTCTATAAAGCTGTTTCATCCAAGTTCTTCTTAAATAATGCGAAAATATTAGTACTCTTGAGAACCACAACCTACTAAAAATTCTGTACAGACAGCCATGTTTGTTACCCGGGACTGTGTACAAATATTCGTCCGCCAAAATTCTGAAAATCGGGAATCCTCATAAACCAGTTGAAATGAAATGTTGCATAGACAGTCGAAGGTTCCCGAAAACTTTTGCTGCAAGCGGTTTGACAAAATCTCGAGTTAACCTAAAACATTTTACTAGTAGACTAGCGTTGCGTATTAAGAGGACTATGGATTTGTGTAATTGGATATGATAATGTTTTTTTTGTGTTCCAAATGAGAGGTCTACTTTTATTTCGTGAGTGATAAATATGATTGCCGAGAACTCGACTCGTTCATGCGCATACAAAGTACGACATTATGCGGTGGCGCGGTTTACTATTTCCAAGAACGAATGTGAGGAATGGCGAGAGACAAAATGATTTTGCATGCTTCGACTCAGAAGCAAATTTGCATGGATCAGTTAATTCTATCTCTTTAACAATATTTCCTCATTGTTTTTCACATTCGCAAATGAAGTTCTGCAATCCGTGGGAAGTGATACGGTTCCTAGTATGAAACCCCTATAATGGCAGCGGACAAAATATAAAATAAAACAAACTGAGGTGGTCCGATAAGCGTGAAGAAATCGGAAACCCTTAAGTTAAAGTTTGTTCCTTTTCTGATGGGAAATCTTATATGTCCCGATTGTTGCGCACAGTCACCGACATTTTCGGGGCACCGAAGGAGGTGGAAAGACGCCTGTTTCATTTGTTACTAAGTAAGTTATTTGGACCCGTTGTGTGTACGCCATACAACAAGTGACAACTATGTACATATGTACAACAACCCACCGCATAGAATTTGGAGTGTTGATAATCGAGTCTTTCGCACAGAAGCAGGTTTTTATAAATTATAGCCGAGCTACTATTGTGACAACGAAAACTGGTCCCTGAATAGGACAAAAATTATGTAAACGTTGAGCTTCATAAATTTGGGTCAGGTTTCCAATGCCTCCCCCCCATCTGGCACCAAAATCGGGCTTAGAATGAACGAAACCTATCTTGGGGCTGAATGTTCAATAAAGCGTACGGCCTAGGGATCATTTCTCGTACACTTTTCACGGTTTATTTCAATTTTATATAAAAGTAATTTCTTGAAAGACACAAAAACTGACCTGGTTAGTGCTGGGATCAAGACCCTTTCCTGGGAGGAGTTTCGCGGGTTACGTGACCTTTCCCCGCACGTGCGGGAGCAGTTACTAACTCAACTTTTTCGGTACTTGTAACCCACGAGAGAGAGCAATTCCCGTACAGCAGACGAAAGTCGCAATTTTATGCTGAATTGTTGTAAATGTCATCGTCCAAGCACCTAAATAGTTTATTTGAGTATTTTTAGAAGAAATAATATACTAAAGAGACAATTTATCAATCTGACTTTTCCGCAATCAAAGGCTGAACAGCGACTGTTGTTAGTTGAATGAAAAACGAGATTATTTTATCTCCGGAAAATCATCGGTAATCATCGGAATTATAACTCCGCGGCCGTCAATAACTGATAGCGTATCCAATAATGATCCGATTTTAATTTTGATAATATATTTGGAATCCTGAAGAAATACTCGTTTCAGAAATATATAGATTGATATATTTTTATGCTATTTCATGACGTAAAATTCAACTGGAACATGGCCCTGATTTATTGGAAAAGTGAGTTTTCCCCCATTTGATTGTGAACATTCGTTCGCAGATGGAGAGGGGCAGTCGAAGAAAAACAATGACTGCGCCCCGTGTCACATGACATAAACACAGCTGTCGAAATGGGATTGTCGTCTGGCTTTCGTAGAATGAATATCATGATCATCAGTCAGGTTACATATATTGGTTGGCGATAAAATGGACTCCCCACGTGATGGAAACCACAAGTAAGTATGCTCCAGAAAACAATTTACAAAAAAATAATACTTCCAAACATACCAAGAAGTAGAAATTTTGACAGACAAATTAAACTTCATCCCCGCACATAAGCAATCCACATAGAAAGTCACCACGTGCTTTGAACGCGCGCACGTGCGAGGTGTACGAGATTTGATCTGTACGAGAATCGATCCCAAGCCCGTAGTAGACCAGAGTGACAGAATGGTTCAACAGGATTCAAAATCTTACCTGGAAGTGGAACATCACCACCACAGCTAGCCGTAACATTATATTTTGTTAATGATCTTTTAACAAAAGTAATATTACTCCTTCCTGTCTATCCATTGCAAAAAAATTGCACTTGTACATGTTGTATATAAATGTGATATTCCTGTGTTTACTGTATTTTGGGAGTTAACTCCCCTTGACTGATGTAACCATGCTGAAGTCGCAATAAATATCGTATCATATCATAATGTATCGGTTCACATGCCGTCCATTCAAGGGGGTAACTCCTGCTGGCACATGGTAATACAGCACATGGGAAGCCAATTTTTGACAATTTATGGCACAATCCATTTTGTGAGAGCGGCACCTGGGAGGCCGCTACATGGGATGAGCTAAAGTTCGGTAAGGCAGTCTACAAGCCTTCCGTGATCATATACAATAAAATATTTATTCATACCTACAAGAAAACATTCATTCTCTTTGAATACATATGATATGATATTTATTATGATCAATGTATGAATACAATGACCAAGGGGAACATGTTCCCAGCATGGTATTAAAACAATGGAAGTACACAAGAGTAAAATAAGCTAGATAACATCACACATGCACCCTAAAACTTATTGTACATTAGAATGCAGTTACAGGGCCAATATACAAAATCTATGGTTTCTTTCTAGTCTTTCTGGCAGAGGTTGTGGTGGCGAGTACTTTTGATCTCTCACCAATGGCGACTAAAAAATGATTGCCGGCGAGTGGATTTTTCAGTTACTCGACAATGTGTCGAGTAAAAAATACAGTATATCGCCAAGTTGGCAAGTGATTTTTGGTGCTTCAAGTCTTTATTCGGCAAAGTAAGTTTAAGTTTAATTCATCAGGGAGCGAAATCCGATCAGGCCGAAATTGAACAAAAAATCAAGATGGAGAGTGTCCACGATCTTTGGGCATATACTGTGTCAACAGAGGGGAAGCGTAGTCTATTTTTAGAGCACACATGGCCTCATCTAAATAAATTCATACACTGGAGGAGTCTGGACTACTCCAGCCTGGCCATAATTTCTTCACTTGTTCGACAAGCACAGGCTATTCCTAGTATGGGATGGTGCAATATTTTCCACGTACGCGGAGACATAACAGAAATGGCGGCAACTGTGGGAAATTATATTTGAAGCGTATCCTTTGTATCTTCTAACTTCAGCTATTGTCCGTTAGTATGGCATTTTTGTAGTAAGGCCAATACTCGGAAAGTAGAAAAAGTTCAGGAAAGAGCCTTAAGATTTGTATTCAATGATTTTGTGAACAACTATGAAAGTCTTTTAAAAAAAGCTAATAGCGTAAGGCTATCAGAGAGTAGGCAGCGATGTATGGCTCTAGAGGTGTTCAAGATATTGAACGATACATCACCAGAAATGTTACGAAATCTTGTTAAAATTAAGACCTCTCCTTACCAAATGCGATATGAAAATCTTTTAGAAATACCATGTGTGCGCACAGAGAGCTACGGTAAAAAGTCGTTTCGCTATTCCGCAACTAAGGTTTGGAATAGTTTACCAAACCACACTCGTGCAAGCACGAGGTATGGAGAGTTTAAAAATCAGTTACGTTTATGGAGCGGGACACATTGTAGTTGTTCCTCTTGTTATAGTGCTTCAGTTTAAAATATTGAATTTTTACAAGGACAAACTCTAGTCTGTGTCACACCACTGATAGTGCCAATTTAGTGTATGATCAATATCTTAATATTATTTTGTATTTGTAAATTATTTTAATATGTTTCTTTAGTTATGAGAATTCTTTGTTTTAAAACAGTCGGCATGAATAGCCTCCATGGGCTAATGTTATATGTTTGTAAACCCGACTCTAAATAAAGCTTATCTTATCTTATCTTATCTTATCTTATCTTAAGCGGTTGCCGATGTTTTCTAAGAAAAGTAGATGATTTACACGTCTTCATCATCATCATCACACAGAGCCTGTATTCATCAGGATGTTGATACTCTTCGGCAGTATTGAACTGTGACTCATCTGATAATTCGCCAACCATTCTTCTCATTCATTTAAATACTATCGGCTGGAGATTTTTGAGAACCTTCACGGACACTGCTCTTCGCACTTATACTATGCAATGATGATTTTGTTTATGATGAAAAACGTGATGAAAACGTTTAGATCATCGGAGAACCACAAACTGTGTGATTTTTCGGGTACAGAAAAACACCGCATTTTTACATTTCTCGTCCAATCTGGGCTCCAATATAATGCTGTTGGAAAAACTGACCTCTGTCAATTTATTACTTGAAAAAGTCTGCCGGGATTGGCGAGTGAAAAAAGCTTGAGGTCGCCAATGTTGATTTTTTACCGAGCCAAGTACTCCTGCAGTCTTGTGGTCATGAAAAATAATCTTCTTCGAGGCGATAATTCTGTAACCTTTCTATCAGATATTAACCAGGAAGGTTAGAAAAAATTGTTCTTATTGTTTGCCTGATATCGTAGCAATTTATCATTGAAAGTTATTGTTGACAATGTGGATGAAATCATATTAAGCAAGCATATAAACATTCGCACTAGACTAAGTTGTAATGAAATTAGCCAATGTTTGGAGAAAACTTCACATGATGCTTGATAGAAATGGAGCACAGTAGCTAAATTCTTGTAGAATGAAAGCTAAATGGCCATTGTAATTCTATTTACATATACATTTCATGCATATATGAGTTTTAAATAGAAGAAATACATCGGAATTTTGACAAGCATGTTTTGGGTGATGTATGGATCATTAGTAATGCATTCATGCAGCCTGCTCGTCAGGAGACCAGTTAGCCACTCAGCTTGTTATTCCTACGAAGTAGGCTACAGATCGCAAATTGTCCGGTAATGAGTCAGTCAGTCCATACGAATCCTTTCATCGGCAAAATAAGGAGAACCGTTGACATTAGAACCTTGATTTTTGGCATGAACGTGCATTAGGGCATTGTTACCAGCAAGTTCTGAGTTGACCGAATTCTGATTAAAATTTGATTCATAATTATTTTTTTTTTTATTTATTGATGGCTCAGCGAGTACACAGTCATGCCCATCGGGAACCCTTGGCTGTATGTTTCACTGTATGTATAACACAGTGGTGGGATATGCCATCCGTAATTGTTTTTATGAAATAGGAAATGCTAATTTTCCATCATTTGTTAGTGCATTTATCTACACCACTATGCCAGCCTTAATACACACAATTCAGTATATTGTTATAGATATATGTAAACTGTGGCCTTTAACGTGTATCCTATTTCACATACAAACATTTCATCACTGACCACAGCAGGCTTCAAATTCAGGTCAAATTACCCACTGATGGTGAAATATCCTACATCAACCAATTAAGTCAGCCTGGTGCGATAACCCAGCAGAAGAAAGAAAGATGTGGTATCATCCTTCAGATTAGTCTGTGTGAGCGACAATGATAACAGTTTACTGAGGGCGAAACAAAGCCATGACGGCATTTTTAAAGGGTCTTCTTTTGGTAGAATTTAACTAGATAAAGTAACTTTGATCATGATGTGAAAATATGATAACTTGAGGTTTTTTTTGTACCTCTTGAATATTGACTATATATCACACTTGGATATAATTTAAACAAAAAATTACATGTGTAAACAAAATATGTCTAAATTTTTCTTGTCATTTCAAATCTTGATCCATTTTGATTCCTTGATTAGGGATACAGAATCACTGCCACGGAGTGTGTTGGTGTGTCACAGCAATGCAATTCCGATTCACACAACGAAGCTGAGGTGGTTTAACGTTTATCAATGAAGAAAATCACCGATTAACCGCCATAGAATATAATGTGAAACAAGAAAACCGGAATAATACATTCATCAGATTGCCGTTACCCAAAATGTGTTGTCTCATATATCTAGACAACAACGTGATGTAGAGACGCTATTTATTCGTCTTTGTACCGGTTATGCTCAGGAGAATGACATAGAATCATTATTATCTTGTGCAGAGAAGGTGTTGGTCTTGAGTTGAACTACCGTAAACTACATAAATGCAACCTTTCTACTATAGTACTATATATAAAAATATGTTGTATTGTTGGGAAAATAATGTGATTCAAAACGTTGTTTTGATCCTGGACAAGGGCACTGAAAACCATTAAAGAGATGTAAATGTATTTTCACACGTAAAGCTTGAAATCTACTGAACCTTTATTATTCAATCTGTTTCCTTTAGTTAAAAAATTGTAAAATTAAATCGGCGATCGCTATTTAATTTTGGAATGAAGGCGCATTAGAAGACTGTTACCAACAAGTTCTGAGCTGACCTACTTTTGATGAAAATTCCTGGTGATTTTTGATGAAAATCACTGGCGATTCTGACTCGGGCGGTGCCCATCTTAATATAGGCAGGATTTCAACTGGGGGTGGGGATTTCCAAGAGTTCAGTTCGCGTTCGAGTCCTAATGCCTACTCTACTTCGTAGGTCCTGTGACGTTAGTCACACTGCTCATGTATTTAAATGTATATGTTATTATTGGTATGGCCTATCATTATATTTCGCAGGAATTCCTCTGGATGTTAGTTTGAATGTAGATTGGATGACCCATGGCGGGCAATTATTATTTTGCCGTTGTCGGTCACCATGACAACCCTGTATATGAGCAGGAATTTTCACCATCTAACAAAAGCAATGATCCAAAGGTGAGTAGTAGAGCAGCATTATAGCTTATAATAACATAGTTTTCATATACACAGGGAAGCTTTGACCATTCAGTAATAGACAGTTCCCCATAATCAGTGATTTTCAGAAAAGCGCTAATACTCAGTGGTACTCTGTGAAATCTTCAGTCCATTACTGACCAGTTCAGCACAACCAAAAGTTCTATCCCAAAAATTATCGGTACTGTACAGGTACAGTACTGAGCCGACTTTTGTCTCCTATTTCTGATTTCTCATGAGATAATGGTTATCAGAGTTATGTCCGCTTGGCTATATAGTATCCACTGTTCTATTCTTCAGCGAGATGACCATCGCCATTTGAACCAGTTTATAGCTCATGCTGCCCTCGACCTGATAGATGAACAAGTCTGGACCACAAATAGCATGTACCTCAAAATAGTAGACAAATTCAACGAGTGGTTCGTATCAGCCTTCGTTACTGCCGGACATATCCTTTTTCTTCTGCCATTGTGTGTTGAAGCTCAGAATTATTGTTGCACATATTCAAGGATATTACAGTACTCGAGTATCCACCAGTGTAATTCATATTTGGGAACACTAAGGGTACCATAGTTAAAACATCGATCTTAGGAATGAACAACAATCAAAAGCAGTTAGACTCTGCCCAAGAAAATATTCCTGCAATAACAAATTTTCTTTCAAGAAACAAATGAGTAATATGTCATAAATAAATCATGAGAATAATGACACAGAAATGTATTTAATGTACCGGTGCATATAGATTAATGTTGTAAGACTTTTTTAGAAAGGTGAGTTGTCTCACCTTTATTATGGGATCTAGAAAATTTCTGATTTTAGGGTTGTCCGAAGTACACGTATAAAAATAGTTCCAAATCGTTTATTCTTTCTCAGACCAGAATAGTTATCCTTCAGTGGTTGACAGGCTTTGTAGGCCTATATATAGTCACTTAGCATGTACTTGATCCCTTACCTGTATTAAATAATACTCTGTTAATTGTTTTCCTTCAAGATATCAGATTAATACGCACTAAAGTATGGAAGCCTGCTATGGTCACTCTTCCAAAGATTGACCTCAGCTCAGAGAAATACAGTTCAGAAGGCAACATGTACATGTGTAAAGAGTTGCCCTACCATAGCTCTAGGGGCTGTACATGTATCTAGTTTCTGATGAATGAAAAGGTTAAGCTAAAACTAGGTCATCACATGGACTGGTGTTAGGAATATATGTACATGTATGTAGGAGAAGAAAACATATGACTAAAGTACACAATGAATGAAAGATCTTTCTCCCCCGTATCCAAAAATGTAAGCAAATATTTTTTGCAATTTTTTCTACTCGATTAAATCGGCGTTCAACCTGCGCATCATTGTCTCTCAAGCGTGCCGCCATTCAGGCTAGGATCGTCTAAGCGTGTGACATCACCGGGGCCTCACCGCTCTCTAGCGGGTAAGGTGAAAATATAATGACATTGCATGGAGAGATATTACAAACCAAGCCTTTCTTACATTGGAATGATTACAACTTGACAGGAATAGGAACAGCACATCGTGATATGACTGAAATAGTGTTGAAAGACTGATAAACTCACTCCAATTTATTGCAGCAGCCTCACCGTGCGAAAGTTCTTCCCTGATGAGTTTGGAGTAAAATCCTGCCGCCCGACGTTATGCACCCACTGTTTCAGTACATCTGATGAAATGTCACGGTCTTTGGAAGGTTTTTATTCCCAGTTCTGTTAGAACAGCCAAACGCCACACATTGCGGCATGATGCCGTGTATTTGCGGAATATTGGCACACTACCTCTATCAAATTATAACGGTATACAAAATATAGACAGCAGTCCCGAGAGTTTCTCTTACTAATAACGTACAGGGCGAAAGTGAGCATGAGCCCGGCTGACGTCACGAAGCAATGCGCACAATATGTTTTCGGCATTTCTGATTGGTTAAAATAGACGCAAGCCCTTGTAATGGCGGCACTTATGAATCTGTCCAGTTTTGATGTTTCGATATGAATAGATCGGCGGTAAAAAATCGCCAAAAATATTTGCTTACATTTTTGGATACGGGGGCGATAGATCTTTCGTTCAGTGTATAGATTAGTCATATGTTTTCTTCTCCTTTAATGAATCAGTTGAACTTAAACTTAGAAATAATACTGCCTGACATGTCTGAGAACTGAAATATTCTGAGATGGAGGCCTTGCCACTTGTTGTTTCATGCACTCATGTGTTTTAATACTTTCATTCAGTGCCAGTACCGGGTGTATGTATAATAGTAGTACCACTACATACGGATCCGCTTTGTATTATTGCCAGTTTTTCGTGTGTTTTTTGGGGGGGCTTTTTCAAACAAATAGATAGTATTTTGAATTGAAACTCTGGGAAAGAAATATGTTACTCCGGAAGCAGCTATTGTTTTGAGTTTTACTATCTCCACTATTGCAGCCAGTCAATCGATAGTCGATACTCGGGTATCACAATCAGTTAAAAACTATTTTTCCTGTGAGCCATAAATTACGAAATACTAATTTACAAATGGAAGTACAGTGCAATAAAATCTAGATTATGCAAAGAAAAGTTCACTTGCGATGGATGGTATCTGTCCCAACCCTCAATCAAGCAACAGCGTTTATCTTCTGAACCACCTTTCTATATATGCCCATGGGCCTAGTTTAAATGGCAGATTTATATGCCATTTTTTCAAATTCATCCAAGTCACTTTGGTGATAGTCATTGTCTTTATTACTGCAGCTTTAAGTAAAGTTCAGAGAATGGTGATAATAAATTGAATTTTACAGGCTGTTGAAGCTTGCAGGTTGTCTTCTTCATTCAACATGAGACAGGAGTAACACAAATAGCTCCCTTAGGTATTACATGTATGTTAGTAAAACCAAAAATGAATTTCTTTAGTACTTCACAGAAAGCAGTGTTTTGTACAGATAAATTACCTAAACTTTATATATCTTTAACGATCAGGGTCAAAAGTGAGGTAAAACAGCATCGATTGACATTGAAAGCTGAACGGTGATATATGTATCTAATGTTTTTAAAGTCACCATATCTGCTGTGATACTACATTGTTTTGGTTCAAGGTGTCATATTTCAAAATCCCTGCTAAAATGTATACAAAAAAAAAGACAAAAACAGATGCATGTCCAATTTCAAACATCAGTCAATGCTGTTTTACATCACAATGACCCAGAGTGTTTTACAGTATATAAATTGGGTATTTTGTTTGGGCAGAATTAAAGAAGGAAACACAAAAGGAGGTTTTTACCCCTCGACCATTTTGGCCTTGGAGTATTGTCATCGTCATGTACATCCGTCTGTACGTCCGGTACCATTTTTCAGGCGAAAACGTCGGCATTCAGGACAACGTCACGGCTAACCCTTGATCCAAGGACGTTCCCCGTTCCAACTATGGACATTTGAATTACTCTGAGGTCAAGTTTTAATTCGAGGAAAAAAACTGGTGCAGCAAATCCCACGGGGGTAATTCCTAAAAGAAAAGTGGTTTAGGTTATCTTCACCAAATAAGAAATTATTCTCCAAGTTTATCAACAGAACTGAGACTTGCCTGATTCAATTTGGACAAAATTTGAAGCTGAGCAGTAAACTAAAAGAGCGTCCTCTGCAGTTGTGCAGTGATTTGAGTTGAACGACGATGCTTCTAAGTTTGTAAACATTTTCATGATTACACTTGAGCTACTAAGAATGTCACTCGGCAGTGGATTTACTGGGTTCTTTCTCATGCGAATCATCGGCATGACCAACACGATCAACCTTAAATCTCCATGACGTTGTGACATTTTTAGATGAGTGTACACTCACTTCCACTCATCTAAAAACGTCATCCAGTGGTGCAATGGCGGCGCCCAGTGCACACCGTGACGAGCAACAAAATATTCAATATTTCTTTTATTTCGCATTCTACATTTTATATAATAAGGTTTGGAATACAATAGTCACACTCAAAAATAAGGTAAGTACTCCTTTAAGGTAGTTTGGGACTAAAACAACATTGCGACGTCATGGTCCGAGGTCGTACAGCGTAACATCATTTTCCACCTCCGACACGAAAGAGGCCAGCGAGGGGAAACAATTCACGTGACAGATCTCTGAGGATAATGGGGGTATGGATGTTCAAAATCCTGTAGAAGAAAAAGTAGATCGAAGGCACCATGTTTTTATTTTATAAATTAATCGACGCAATGTAGGAGATTCACTACTTGAAAAGATGTAATAAGTCACCGGGAAAACTTTTCTCCTAAAATTAATTTTGTATTCGTAACATGTGATACTTACAGTTCGAAAACTTGATTATATTTGAAATTTGTATATAAATGACATATTCACAATAACAATGCTGTTATAATCGTGAAGCCACCTGACTTTTTTACTTAAAAAAATTCCAAACATTTTGGTATTAGTGCGGCTTTACATGAGCAAAATGAATTTAGACTGATTTTGTTCCAAATCTACTGAAATGTTGGTGTTTGGACGCGTATACAGAAAAATCTAGATCGAAGACCCCAATGTTTTTATACGCCCGCCAAAAGGCAAGTGGATACCCCACAGGGAGACGATGTGTCGCGTGCCAAAATGAAGGTCGAGGTCAGAGGTCATTGGTCACTGGCCTAAAGAACAGGAAATCACTGAAGTGTTCGTGTCCGGTCTATATCTGTGAATGTTTTCTATCCAAAGTCGCAATTTTTCGTGAATGGATACGCTAGGTGAAGACGATGTGTCGCGTACCAAAATTAAGGTCGAGGTCAGAGGTCAAAGGTCACTGTTGCCTAAAATCAGGAAATCATTGACAGTTTTCTACCTACAGTTCTAATTTTTGGTGAGTGGATGCCCTAGGGGGAAACGATGTGTTACATACCAAATGTAGGTCAAGGTCAGAGGTCAAAGGTCAGTGTGACTGAAAAATCAGGAAATCATCAAAAATTTCTAATTTTTTGTGAGTGGATTCAATAGGGGGAAATGAAGTGTCACATACCAAGAAATAGGTCAAGGTGAAAGGTCACAAGATCAAAGGTCAGGAAATTATTAAAAATAATGTTTGTTGTGTCAGTAGATACATTAGGGGGACACGATGTGTCACATATCAAAATGTAGGTCAAGGTCACTGTGACCCCAAAATTGTTAAAAATCATGATTTTTTTAGTCCATTGGGAAATTACGGGGAGTGGTTTTGTCATATACCAAAATTTAGATCCAGGTCAATAGTCAAGGTCACTGTGACCCCAGAATCAAGGTCAAAGGTCAGTGTGACCTAAAAAAACAGGAAATCATTAAAATTACCAATTTTTGTGAGTGGATTCAATAGGCGGAAATGAAGTGTCGCATATCAAAAATTAGGTCAAGGTCAAAGGTCAGTGACCCCAAAATCAGGAAATTATTAAAAATGACATCTTTTTGTGTCAGTAGATAAATTAGGGGGACACGATGTGTCACATACCAAAATGTAGGTCCATGTCAAAGGTTAAGGTCACTGTGACCCCAAAATCATGAAATTTGTTAAAGATCATTATTTTTTGTGGAGACGGTTTGTCATGTACCAAAATTTAGGTCAAGGTCAATAGTCAAGGTCACTGTGACTCCATAATCAAAAAATCATTGAAAGTTACTTTTTTTGTGTCAGTAGATACATTAGGGAACATGATGTGTCACGTACCAAAATGTAGGTCAAGGCCGAATGTCAAGGTCACTGAGCCCCAAAATCATGAAATTCATAAAAATCATGATTTTTTTTGTGTCCATTGATACATTGAGGGAAGACGATGTGTCGTGTACCAGAATTTAGGTCAAGGTCAAAGGTGAAGGTCACTGTGACCCCAAAATCAGGAAATCATTAAAAATAACTTTTTTTTGCTAGTAGATACATTAGAGGGACATGTGTTACATACCAAAATGTGGGTCAAAGGTCAAGGTCACTGTGACCCCAAAATCAACAAATCATTAAAAGTCACATTTTCATATGCCTATCGAAGACGAGGTCGTGTAATGCGATGTTGCGTTCTGTCCATTCATCCATTAACATTTGTTGTCCATGCGATATCTCCAGTTTCAAGGTATGGATTGCTACCAAACTTTGAGTATCGGTATGTCTTACTCACATGGCAAAGAGGAGCCATAAATTTTTCGATCAATTTGTCAACGGTCAAGGTCACAGTCTCCCAAAACTGAATCAAGCTTATCTGACTCTTATGTGTTCGGTTGGAATATTCTCTCCCCTACATGTACATGTATATGGTATTGTCCTGTGGAGTTGTCTCCCATGTTTGAAACAGCTACATTCAGTTAAACTGTTGTGAAATAAAAACCATACATTTACTAATTTAACAGGGAGGGGGTCCTTTATGAACTTCATACCTGTTTATTAACTCAAGAACAAAGGTTTACTTCATCTCTTTTTCCTTCATGAGAAACATTTGCAGGAAAACTACTATTTTCATGTGTTTCACTATTGTCGATTTCAGTGTGGGATATGTGAGCTCTCAGCTCTTGCTTCAAGGTTAACTAGTTACCAAGAGTTGAGCTCATTTTAGTTTATCATTCACTATAAGATGTGATATATGTTACATTCTCAGAAGCACAAGGCTATCAAGGCTATTAAAACAAGGCTATTAAACAACCTTGAAATTTGGACCAATGTAATTCCAGATAAACGGGCGTATATTGAAGCCCCTTGGGCTCTTGTTTAATGTTATTTTGCTTGACAACACTTCAGGTATCAGCAATTAAAATATATTAAAATGGTAGGTCACTGGACAAAGTTACGAGTCCTGAACCACCTTAAAAAATTTCCTGTCCACAGCTTCTCAGCCTCACCTTGTCTAAACTAAGGCCAGCCCGACCTCCAGAATCCTCATATATTCCAGATGCTTTCATCAGGTTACACTTACTAAACCCATCCACTACCCACAGGGTGCATGTCCCCACCCCTGGGGCACTGAGCCCCACCCTTTATCTCCTAAACTAAACTTATCCCGACCCCATACCCTGATATAGTCCGGGAGCTTAGATCATTGTACACTTACTCAACCTATCCACTACCCTTGAGAGCATATCACAACCCCTGGGACACCGAACCCCACCCTATATCTTCTGAACTAAGTTCCGCCCGACCCTATACCCTCATATTTCAGTTTCTATTTTTATATCTATTATATATGATGCTAACTTATTATTAGGTATGAGATGCAGTGTACATTGAATTTGTATATGCGCACATACATGCTGAATCACCTACAGTATATTCCTTTATGGTAAATTACTAATATTTTGATTACATTATTTTATTTCAGAAGTACACTATTAAAAAAACTGGGGGGGATCCTGCAGTACCGAACCCCTGTTAGTTTTTAATTTTGTGTCACCTTATAAAGGACACCATTTCCTTCAATTTTCCTATAGAATCATTCTGATTTACCCTAAAGAGTTTGCACGAACCATATTTGTGTCCACACATTTAACTTACTATATTAATTAAAACTGAGTTTTAATCAGTTTGTGGTGTCCCAGTCTTCACCAGGGTTTACCACAATGCTGGTGTCCCATTCCATACTGGAAATGACAGCTCTACTCCCAACAATTTCGTTGTTAATAGCTTTGTCAGAAAAGGGATTATATACAGTGCAGATCAGCTTAATCTTCCAATTAGTGAACAGGGTTTACGCACTGATGGCGCGCCAACGTGCTGGCCTAATCACCAAGACTTATTACACCCCCCCCATGATGTGACCCTTGCCGCCACGCGCCGGTAGAATATAGTCCGGTCAAACCACTGAACCATTGTAAGCATGTCAGCGGTAAACAAAGGCTCCCCGTTGGGGCGCTTGCCGGATTGCGCGCTAACAGCGGTCACCGCTTAAAACTGAATTGTTTTCAAAGCGAACACGGCAAGAACACAATCTATTCTACAGTTTAAATTACTGGCTAAGTAATTAAAAAAATATATAGAAGATTTGACTTCTTCAATAAGAATGCTGTAAATGATTATCTATCATTTTTTGTTTGCGCTCCAAGGAAACTCGGTCGTCTTGTGAACATTCGGTTGAGACTACGAATAATCTTCATTAACAAAAAGTTTCGCCAAAGATAGCTTAAAGTATAGAAATAGGAGAGAATACAAGTTGGGCTATATTTTTTTTAAAATATTATATTCAGTTGTGAATTTTAGTCGAAGTATGCCTAAATATATTATCAGAATTCATAAAACGTTGGTGTGTGCAAATTGCGAAGGCCGCCTCCTCTTTCAGAACGGCCAGTAAAACGGTTGAACGTAACATTTCAAATGAATACAGCTTCGTATAAATTCAGACACACGGGCGAGTCGAGGTCATAATCGGGGCAACATGCAGTGCTCGGTCAGACTAGTTGTCTCTTTGGCTTGTCTTCTTACAACCGCCTAACCAAAATATACACAGAAATTCAAAAGATCAATTAGCCCCTTACAGAGAATGACAAATACTTGTATATGCTCTTTATTCGTTACCGCCCGACTGTTAAAGGTTGCACACGAAACTTCCGATGAGGAAATAAGAATTAACAAGTATTTATGGCCCACACATCGTTCCAACTAAATAACAAAAAAGAAACAATAACAGAGATTTCTACCTAAACAATAAGTTAATGCCATTTCATTTCTTTTCAAATGAGACACAGACGCGCATTTTGTTGGACGAAAGCGGGATATCGCTTTACCCCGTCAGAGAGAGAATACACTGTTATGTTTATATTATCCACTTGTTTAGGCCAAACTTAACGAGATGATTAACCTTTACAGTGTTGTTTTCTTGCTGACAATATAACATCCGTTATTCTGTTCGACAGGAAGTATGCATTAACACATATGAAATGTAGGTCTTGATGTTGGGGACGGAGGGAGGGACTTCAGCCATAAATAATGTGGGTCCACTGTTCGTTTTACCATTCTCACCTCGTCTCTCATTACAGAAATCACTCTACCTGGTCTTACTGAATATCTCACTTACTATCGGCAAAACATATTTTTCATAGACTTCAATCAAATTAATCAACCGATTTCTAGTAAAAAGGTACGGGTATTGCATAATTCGTTTCATCGGTTCTTGTCCCACTGATTAAATATTTATACACTGCATAATCCGGTAGTAAAATCCCGGACATTTGCTCTTGAATGGTCAAAATTAACACAATTTGCAAGAATTTTTGAATATATAAAAACGAATGACTTGAACTTGCATATCTGTATGAGGAGCGGCCGTAAGATGAAGCTTCCAATAAACAAATACCCACACTTTAATACCAGAAACGCTATTCCTTGATACGCGCAAGTCTGGGTCAACTTTGAAAGCAGGTGTCCGACGAAGCACAAATTACAATCCATTTTGCAAGCGGTGTTTATGATTAAAAAAAATATTGAATCTATTTCCTTTCACAAATTTTTAGATGGAATGCAAATACGCTTGATCGAGGTCGACGTGTTCGCCAGTAACACAAATTCATACACCTGATGTTATTTAATAGGTATGAATTACATGCAGACATTCGTGCCGATTAACGCCACGTGGACTCCCAACTGATTTTCTTGAGCTCGCTAACAAAGACCTCGCTTCCAGCCATTGTCTGACCGTGCTGATAGCGCGCGGCCTGTGTTCATTCATGTCGACGGACTACATTCAACAGAGTTAGAACAATGGCCAGGCGATAATCATGGGCATTGGCGCACTATACCTTTGTGTTGGCACGCTTCGTTTGCGCGCCATTGGTGCGCCAAAATTAACCTTTCAGCTGATCTGCACTGTAGTTCAGGTATCATGACACAAAGTTACCCAAGACATTTTAGCGTGGGTAAATTTTCTTCAAATTGCACACCAATTTGTTCCTAACTATACATGTATTCATCACATATACGCAATGAGATCGATGTATAAGCTTAGTTTAAAAAAAAAAAATGTAATATTTATTTCAAGTTTTATAATATAGTTCCTCTTTCAATCCAATCTTGACATCATATTTTTATAATAAATGTATCATCATTGTTTCAAATGATGTGTATTGCCAATGATGTGCAACCTCAAATGATGTGCCACCCAGTGACCCTAAAGGGCCCAATCTTTTTGGAAGCTGCATGTGTGATATTATGCTTGAATGTAACCAGTTACATCTAATTAACTGTGTTAACAACCAATGTATGAGGAAACTTTTTTTATCTAGTTGTATTCTGGAGTTGCCACAAAAAAATTAGTGGTCTCAGCCCATATTTTCTGGAGTTTTGCTCACATTTTCTTGACTCTTATTTTATGGAGCTATGCCCCTTTTTACCCCTAGGTCAAAATTTGGCCGAAGGGTATTGTCGTCAAGTCTGTTTGTCCATCTGTCGGTCACACCTTTCTTGTTACCAAGATATCTTTAGAATGAATTGTCCCAGAAACATCAAACCTGTTGTGCACATCCGTATCCTTCTGCCGCAGAACCCTATTAAAAATGAGTCGTCTTGGTCTACATTTGCCAGAGTTATGCCCCTTTGCTATGTTGAGCACATGTTAGAACATAGGTTACATCGTTACCGAGATAACTGGAGAAAGACTCGCCCCAGGAACATAAAACCTGTTGTGCCCATCCATATCCTTCTGCTGCAGAACTTTATTAAAAATGAGTCGTCTCGGTGTATATGTTCCAGAGTTATGCGCCTTTGTTATGTTCAGTATATGTTAGAACATCTATGTTACTTCGTTACCAAAATATCTAGAGAATGACTCGCCCCAGGAACATAAAACATGCTATGTACATCCATATCATTGTGCCCCAGAACCATATTAAAATTGAGTCATCTTGGTGTACAGATATGGTTGCTATGACAACATAATCATTTTTTTGATGATTTTTTTCTTCTTCTTTTTTTCAGTCCCATCTGTCAAGAGTTACTTATATAGTCAAGAGCCAGAAGCCTATCGAAAATGAATTCGTTCAGGAGATTTATATGGCTGCTATGGCAACATAATCTGTTTTTAATGATCAAATTTTATTTCATTTTTTTCATTTTTTTTTTATTTCAGTTCATCAGTCAAGAGTTGGAAGCCTATCGAAAATGAACTCTTTCAGATCATTTATATGGTTGCTATGGCAACATAAACTTTTTTTAATGATCATTTTTTTTTTTTTTTTTTTTTTTTAATTCAGTCCATCAGTCAAGAGCCAGTCTGTGGCATGTCATACATATACATTTCATTGTAATGAAATATACTATAGAAGTATTTGCAGGAAAACAGTTAATTTTACTTTATGGCAGCTGTGATACTTCACATATAACCCACTCTCTATAACATATTGCAAGGAAGGGCCCTGCTTCCAAAATAAATAATAGTATGAGAACTATTCTTACTGGTTTCCACTGATCTATTATTGTTTTTCCACCTCCAGTTTTCACATGACAGTGGTGGGGAATTTCTTATTTCATTGTTAGGTTGATCTGTCATCTCCAAGCATGCCAAGTAGTGGAGTTCAAATTGAATGAATTAGGAATGGCTACTGTCAGGGCATGTCTCACTGTTAAAATGAGTACTTTACAACTCATAAAATTCACCAATCAACCAGTTACAACCCATTTCAAGACTACATGTATGTATGTAGCACCAAACATGATTGGCTAGAGATGATTGTCGTAAAACAGTTACCCCAGAGCCGAGGGGTTTTCAGATGCGCAGCTTCATATATTTTCAAGTGTAATAATCTTGAATCTGCTTGAATATAACCAGTTATATCTAAAGAACTGTGGTTGGTACAGCTATCAAATTTTGGAAACTTCTTTATCTACTTGTATTCTAGAAGCCCACAATTAAATTATCCGTCTTTGCCCTTATTCGGTGTAATAATCTATGATTTTGTGATACATGAGCAGTGTGACTAACGTCACAGGACCTACGAAGTAGGGTAGGCATTAGGACTCCGATGCGAACTGAACTCTTGGAAATCCCCACCCCCAGTTGAAATCCTGCCTATATTAAGATGGGCACTGCCCAAGTCAGAATCACCAGTGATTTTCATCAAAAATTACCAGAAATTTTCATCAAAAGTAGATCAGCTCAGAACTTGTTGGTAACAGTCTCCTAATGCGCCTTCATTCCAAAAATAAATAACGATCGCCGATTTAATGTTACAATTTTTCAACTAAAAGAAACAGATTGAATAATAAAAAGTTCAGTAGATTTCAGGCGTTACGTGTGAAAATACATTTGCATCTCTTTAATGGTTTTCAGTGCCCTTGTCCAGGACCAAAACAACTTTTTGAATCGCATTATTTTCCCAACAATACAATAAATTCTTATATATAGTTCTATAGTAGAAAGGTAGCATTTATGTAGTTTACGGTAATTCAGCTCAAGACCAACACCTTCTCGGCACAAGATAATAATGATTCTATGTCATTCTCCTGAGCATGACCGGTACAAAGATGAATAAATAGCATCTCTACATCACATTGTTATCTAGATATATGAGACAACACATTTTGGGTATCGGCAATCTGATGAATGTAGAATTTGAGGATTGTACTTAGCATCTTAAATACAGCCTCTTAATACTGATTACATATCTGTTTAATTTCGTTTCCCATAATGTAGGAGTTAATAAAAACATGTGTATATAGCAAAAGCGTGTGTTTCAAGTTAACGGTAGCTGTTCAAATGTCCCCTGGAACGGTAATAAATTAATAAAGACGTCAACATGTGAACTCATAGAATCTGCACTGTCGATGGTTTAATGTAATACCGGTACCATCTGTTGTGATATTTTTTTCACTCCCAGACAGATCTGTTTATTTTTGTCTCCCCTGCTCTGACCTCTAAGAACAATTTAATTATTACACCATGGCAGTATTAACTGCATTCTTGAATCCCAAGCCTATCAGACTGTTAATTCCGATCTGTTTATAGGCCTATTGGGGGTGACCCAGCTACACTGCTGTGACCTCTAGCTCTCAAAACAATTACGGATGGCATATCCCACCAGGTTTTGTACTGTGTTATATATACAGTGAAACATACAGCCAAGGGTTCCTGATGGGCATGACAGTGCACTCGCTGAGCCATCAATAAATAATAAAAAAAATAATTATAAATCAAATTCGGTCAGCTCAGAACTTGCTGGTAACAATGCCCTACTGCACGTTCATGCCAAAAATCAAGGTTCTAATGTCAACGGTTCTCCTTATTTTGCCGACGAAAGGATTCGGATGGACTGACTGACTCACTCATTACCGGACAATTTGCGATCTGTAGCCTACTTCGTAGGAATATGCTTGAATGTGACCTTTATGTAGCTGTTTATATCTGCAGAATTAACGATATGGTTTAAAAAGTACAATTCTGGATGAAGGAGGAAGCTAGCCGAGGGGTTTTGAGTGTCTCGCCCTTCTGTTTTGTATGTTACTTCAACTTGCTTGCAAGACTATGAGCATTGATGAGTAGTTGAATAAAGTGCTCAATTGTTCATAAATACTTTTGATGGAGATAAATCATGTGCTCTGTACTAAGCTAAGTATCCTTGTTCACCACTCTACAGTATTTCATGGTCCAATAGAGACCGAAACATTTGCTCCTGTATGATGTCTAATCTTCAAAATCCAAATTTGATTAGCTATTCAGAGGAAATATACTTCTTCCATTTGAACATTAATAAAACCACTGCTTGCAGGAGATTAAAGCAGAAATGTCCCTGGACGATGTCATTCAGGTTCATATTTGATTAGCTATTTTGTTGGAATATATATTTCCTGTTATGAAAAACAATCCAGTGCATTTAATCAGGAAATGTCAGAACGGGTAGTATTCAACTTAAGTTATGAATATGAAATTATTCATATTGCCTGTAGGATTAATTCTATCCAAGATGTACAGTGTATGGTTATGTTAGGAGAGATAATGTGCAGAGCATAATTCTCTTAAGTTTTTCTGCAATAATACACCATTATTTATTTATATCCATTTCCTTTGTTTTGTTTCATTTTTTCCTTGACTTTTCTTACGTATGCGATTTGTTATGCTGCATGATATGAAAAATGAAGATGGTATAAAAAATTTCTTTACTGAGGTTTATGAGATCTACATGAAGGTGAGATTGTTAATGCCTTACCCATTCACCTCCAATGATATCTTCTGTTACAGTGTACATATATAACAATGGATTTTCTGGCAAATTATTTAACCCATCCACATGCATTTATACTGAGTTTATTTGACATTGCATTATGCCAAAGTTAACAATGCCTAGATCAACAAGATATCACAACAAAATGTTGGTTATTTATTAATAGTTTTGAGATCAGTTTTATCAGTTGACATATTTTACATTTTAGTGGCACGTCTACATATTTTACATTTTGGTAGTACATTTTCTTATTTTACATTTCAGTGGGCCATGAATCCTTTCTATGAGTTGAACACTCCCATCAAATCGGCATCATTTGATAGGAAAGTCCAGTTCTTTGGCAGGAAGTACCTGACAGGCTGATCTGAAGAGTGAACTAGCTGAAGTGTGACTATTTGGAGAGAGGATGGAGAGACCAGAAATACTGGGGACTTTTCAACACCGTGGGCATCACCTAACATTCAAATATTCTAATATTCACTTATTAAAAGCCCTAAAGTAAAATATATGTCTGTCTCTTGACCACGTTGAAATTGGCACTATATATATTAGAATGAACTGTACAACTTGTCTACCAGTGCTGGTACATAGGATTCGCATGATGGTGACATGCTTTTAACTGTCCACAACACGAATTAGTAGTACATGTTCACTTGTATACAACACCAGACATTGACAGAAATTTTGCAAATAACCCAGGAAGGCCTGGGATTGAAGTCTTTTATGGCATGAGTGCGATAAAAGTTGAGTAAAGTTGAAGGTTGTACATACTGGTATTTATTAAAGTATATAAAATACTCTACACATTTGTGTTAAATCTTTCGGGGGTGATGCAGATTTGAATGATTGTTCCTCACTGCCAAGATCAGGTGATGTAAATACCTCTGTTCAATTGGCTTATCATTTCATGACCCACATTATTCCTGCAAATTGACTATACTCATAAACAAAAGCCGGCTATTTGAAAGACATATGCACAATGGGTTGGAGTGATGTGAAACATAAAACATCATGGTTCATGACTCCGCCACCCCCCATTTGGCAAATCTATACCTTTCCGTGACCTCTTCCCCCGCCCCCCCTCCCCCTCTCTCACTCAAACATTGTTTTCCCTGATGTGCTCATTTAACAGGATATCGAAGCAAACATCAAAATATCCTGGCTATCAGCTGCCTGGTCTGAATAATGTGACAAGGTGAAGTATCATATCTGCCCAGCATATCACTTTATATTTAGGTATATTACTATACATGAAGCATCGCATGTTTCTTCTGTGAGGCAACACCATAAATTGGGTGCATTGGGGTTGCTTTGTTGCTTGTAGTCACACCATTGCGATATGACTGAAAAATTGTTGAAAGCGGCATTAAATCCTTCACTCACTAGTTAGAGCATTTCCACAAAGTGGATGCTTTTATGTTTACATGAGAAACGGATCCGCTACCGCTGCCACCGCGACTTTAAAACTTGAAAATCTCTGAAACAGTTAAATGTTTTCGGGTCAAACTTTGTGTGCTATCTCCTTAGGCCTGGGAAATTTGCCTGGTTGTGTTTCGAAAGCTGATGCTCACCACTAGGCGGCGTTGTAGTCAGAGCATAGGTAAACCTTTCTGTGACGCTTTTGTCTGAACGACTTGTTTGATTCCTATGAAATTTTAGTACAATGGTCTTGAAGGACAGGCAATGTGCTGGCATAATTATAAAGCCACGTTTTTTGCGTTTCAAAAAAAAAGTTTTTTGTGAAATAAAAATTTACCATTCGCTTGGAGAAATATTTAAAAATTGTTATATTCTATGTTGCCAAGCATAAATGTAGGATTGCTGACATTATCATTTTCTTTTGGTGCGAAGCAAATTGCTATTTAAATGAAAAATCTCAATTATTTGACTTAACATCAAAGCCTCCGTAACCATTATCATGATTACAGTTTTTTCCATTGAACTTTTATGTGCCATCTCCCTAGGACTTTAGATTTCACCTGCTTGGTTTTCGTGGTATTTGATCGTCACTAGGTGGCGCTATAGACATGAATGCATGTAAACATGTGTAACATCATATCTTCTAAACAACATGTTTGATTTCCATGAAATTTGAGTATAATGATCTTGCAAGAAATTAGGCAATGAACTAACAAGATTTTGGTGGTGTTGGCTAAATCTTGGTGCGCGTTTTTGCATCTCGAAATAAGATTTTTTTCACAAAAATGGAAATTTACTTCTTTGAATCAGGAAAAAGTAATTTGAGCATGCTGAACATGAATATAACATTTCCAGTGTTATAATTCACATCCCTTGTAAGCCAAATGGCCATTTTGTTGTAATACGTGAAATTCTCATGACTTTAGTCCAATATCTACATTCCCCAGGCCACAACTGAGGATTTGGCTTCATCATGTAGTTTCGTGATATTGTTCATCATTGGGTGGCACTATAGACAGTAAAC
This sequence comes from Hanleya hanleyi, assembly GCA_036873755.1. Classification (NCBI taxonomy): domain Eukaryota; kingdom Metazoa; phylum Mollusca; class Polyplacophora; order Lepidopleurida; family Hanleyidae; genus Hanleya; species Hanleya hanleyi. Next base: position 38,008 of record JAVTVY010046435.1, read on the forward strand.
TTATATAGCACAATTTATTGGCATTTCATGAAGTTATTGTCCGACAGACAAAGGATTTCAAAGGACTGAAAGGGGTTTTTTTTGGATTGAAATTGAAGGGCCACCTCCGATACGGATTTGCAGCTCATAACATGATGCTTAATTTATATCTCATACATTCTTTTTTACAATTCCTAATTTTATCAACATTATGGTTTAAAAATGGATTGAAAGGACATTGGTGCTGTTAGTGCTGGCATATATATTTGGCAATGGGGTATTGACAGCAAATATATCTAAATCTAGGCTACATCAGTCCCTGCTTACACACATAGCTAAAATACAGACAGAGAAAATATGCTGCCATCAGTATGGTGTGATACTGTATGGAGAATTGCAAGGATTCAAGTGAACTTGTATTCAGGGCATTTTGGTCAAATAGACTGAAACACTGATATTCCCCTTTCACTTTGCAGGCCATCATATTGTATGCCTGTATGTTGACCATTCAGTGTAGTGGTTGACTTATTGCATAATGCACTTTACATAAGTGGACTAGTAGACTGCTTGTGTCAACAAAGTAAACACTTCCTTTCCAGAATCAGTACTGCTACTCTCTACAATACTGATATAGTAATTTGATCCTGTTCATTGGTATGGCTATCCCAATTACATTTATTTAGTCTCCAGTGGATGTGAAGCCCTGGGCTTCCAGATGTCTGGAGATGCATTCTGGATAATTTTCAAAGAATAAAATCACAAATTATCACTCAGTTAATGCTCAATTTCTTTGTTTTATGTGGAGGTTCCCAGCATCTATTTGAAACTCAAGATGTGAAATGGCATATACCATTGCATTTTGAAAGCATAGTTAAAACTGTTGATTACTATTTTTTCGATTGAAAAAGTAGAAATATTTTTGAAGTGGAACTTCTACATCCCTGCTATATGGCATGTCCCACCTGAGAAATATTTGCATGTACATTCAATTTAAGTAAAATGGTGTGTTCTGGTGCATTTTGACAGAATATTTAGACTTTGAAGATCTGTAATGATGCCCCAAAAGGAATTGAATTGTTCGTGTCATCTGTCTGTCCATCTGTCCATCCTTCTTGTCATTTCACATATGCAGCTGGTGACGGACCAGAAGCCTAATGAAATTGACGGACCTTCACCTGTTTTATCAAGGTCAAATTTAGCATTAGCAATAATTTTTGAAGGAGTGAAGATAGGCTCTCCAAATTCATAATACTTGTGCAATTGGTGACTGACTAGAAGCCTATCCCAGTTAACTGAACCTATTTTTTAAAGGAGTAAATACTGTATATTATGATATAACATGAAATATATCTAGGCTTTCTAAATTGATACCACATATGCAACTGATGATGGACCTGAAGTTTACGAATATGACTGACGTTGACCTATTTTCTCGAGGTCAAAAACTATATGTTAAGTGCCAACTTGCACTTCAAGTTTAACATTGTCATCATCATTGTTGTAGCTGTGGTTGTCTTCCAGATCTGTCTAGCTAATTTTGCATGTGTTGCAACAGCCTCATGCTTCAACAGTAACTTAAAACCATGCTGTATCGGCTGAGTTGTTGAAATACCCATCATTTCCAAGCTCTGGCATACCGCATCACTGTCAGAATATGAGTACCGTGACAGAGTGATAGATCACACAGCCAGTGAAGGTTCCCGATTTACATTGAATGTCTTTATTGCCTAAGTACTATTTAGCAGCATTTTACAACTACAACAATTCGCTGACTTTTAGGGGAATTTTTATTTGCCGGCATTGTTTCAGATAGAAAACAACAGCCTCATTCATACAATCAGGAATGAAAAGGGGGTTAAAATCTTTATGTTCAAACTTTCGTAGGAAAAATAAAAGTGGCAATTTGAAATTTTATTTTTATTCGATTTTTTAATGTCGGTGGGCCCATGAAACACAAAATAAAGTTGGTGTTGCCTCACACTGGGTTTCGCCCATTGGTAAAGAAATCCCTTCTCAGTGGCAGCCGCACTACAAACGGGGATGATTCCTGATTGCTCATCCCACAGGGGATGTGCCCGACCCTCTATCCATCCTAAAAACAATTGCCACACCTAATAAGGGGTGTGCCCAAATTGGGGAGATCTAAAGCCCTGTGAGTACCAAATCATGTATTACACAATTATCCGGGGAAATGCTCCGCCCGTGTTTGACACGAGCTTTCATCACAATCAAGGGAGACTACTCTAACTGGCAATCAACAGATTAATATTCCCACCCCGTGCCTTGACTGATCGGAATCTTTTATACTACCGTGTCGTATTGTTCATGAATAATGCTACTCGTTTATTATTAAAGCATCCATTATTTCCCTTCATTTCGGAATTATGAAGTTCTGGTTCCTTGGTTAGCTTATTCTTTGTTCTCTGTTATATATTCCAAGGGCCCTTTCAACAAATTTATCACTTGACATCCACTGTTGGGATTATTTTGTTTTCACTTTATGTAATGCACGTTGTCGATTACTCCCAATTATTGTTGCGAGTTTATTTCTGTTGAATACCAAACCAAGTATTGCATTGTGTCAAATTGGAAATTAATCTACAAAACTGCTCCCCTAAGCTTGTTCTCTTTTTCCATCTTTGGAATCCACTTCAAGGTTTACCAGTGGTGTTTAAACTGTTTCACTCGGACGTTTTTTATATGACAAAATCTTAAATTGAACAGGGTCGAATATTTCTTTATATATGAAGTTTGTTAAAGTAATAGATTCATTACTAAGTATGAGCAGTCGCGGTAGTGTGAAACCGTTCAGCCATATTGTTTTCTGTTATGAGCCGTGTGATCTGGAGAACCGAGTTATATAGCCGGTACTCTTATAGGATTTTCTAGGTTCTTCAAAATGTTTGGTTCTTTTGCTAAAAAAAACATGTGGAACAAAAATTCAGAACCGAAATCCTATGAAGAACAGACTGCACAAAGAACCAACATTGGTTCTGCGTAGAACATTCTGAAAAACCAATATTTTTAACAGTAGAGCATTCTCTTTTGAGAGAAAAGACGGAAGAAATAATTATTTCTAATACGGAAGGTACTTAAATTACAAACTGACTTAGTGTACAATTATATCATTGTATAATCTTTTATAAATTACCGGCGCATACTGGAAACCATTATGATCAATTGACGACTTAATTATTCTTTATTTATTCAGGGTTTCATCACAACAAACCCCATACGATGCGGAGGTGGACCCACGTTTGATTTGACTGAACAATGGAATACAGTCAATAGAACTTGCCCAAGTTCCTCTCTAAATTACATGTTGAATTTTCGGAAAGTCGTATAACCTAACGCAGGAATAGTGAGAAATAGCTATCCTAATAAGCGTACACTTATTATGAAATGAAGCGTACACAGTGGTCTACTGATGATCTGGCAATCCAAAGGTGAAACGTACCTCCATTGATTGTAAACCTGGGTGTAGGTGTGCCTGAAGTCTCTCCACTACGACGGACATTATCTATCCCATATCTGTCAAATATCGTTGCTCGTGGTAGTGACGGTCAAGAGGAGACTCTATTGAAGGTGTGCCAAGCGATGAAACGAAATCTAAAAGCCCTTTTTATAATTTTTGTTATGATTTATAGAAATCTCTATTCGTTTATAGAGAACGGTTCTCATTCTGTAGAAGAAATTCCCTGTAGATATCTGTATTAATCCCCTGTAGATACCTTTATTAATCGCTTGAATGTCTATTTCTTTAGGAAAAGTTTTATAATAATACATACCTTGTAAAATTAAATACTGTTGAAATCAATGAGTTCAACGGACCGAGGATTATTACTGTGTTGGCCTTGGATAAAGATAGTAAGATTTATGTTGATTAGAGAATAAATTCAGGGGTGAATTAGCCTTTGTTACAGGTAAATATAGTGTCACAACAGGTGAAAATTGTAACGAAACTCGAAACCGTTGTACTCGCGCGAGACTTCTGTATTAGTGCAGATGATGACAATGGAAAAAAAACATTTATCCGGGACAGTGGTAAAGTGAGAATATAGACACAGGCAGAGATCGTGTTGATGAGTGATGGTTATAGAGTAGTCCTGACAATAACTCGATTCTACACAGCTAAATTTGATTTACGGCCTGGTAAGAGGGAAGTGCATTGTAAAGAAATAGGCTAACTCGCACTTTATGATAAGGTTATGATCAGGTTGGAGATCTAGGCGTTTGGACAGTTAAGTAAACGTAACCCGTTCTGATTCTCGACAATGATAACAAAATAAATGCTTGAATATGTCCAATAGGTTAAATAAGTAACCGCATGATATACTTCAGCAGGACAGCTCTATAAAATGGCAGCATTAGGACTGCTCTGCCACAAGTAGTCAAACCCCGACCCTCATCTGTAGTGACAGAACTGAAAAATTGTTGAAAGCGACGTTAATCCCTGTAGTACTCACTACTTCGAAAATGTACAAGACAATATGATTCATATACCGTCACTCATCATTTCCTCGAGATTATACCGTCAGTCATATCCTCGGGATTATACCGTCAGTCATATCCTCGGGATTATACCGTCAGTCATATCCTCGGGATTATACCGTCAGTCATATCCTCGGGATTATACCGTCACTCATCATATTCTCTATTATATCGTCGCTCCCAGGTGGGTTAGCGGCATGAGTTTTCTATCATGTCTGCTGCCACGAGGGAAGGATTAATTTCCTCTGCATGATGACTGTACATGGATAGTCACACATGTCCAGCTAATCCTATCGTAGTTAGTTATATCGTCGCTATATGGCCAAAGTAGCGCTGAACGCGACGTTAAACCCTAACTGATTTTATTTTATTTACTCTTGTACTCTGCCATATCTGGTGTTCGTACAATAAAATCTTGAATCTTGAATCTTGACTCATACTCCTATTATACCGTAACTCATATCATCGGGATTATACCGTCAGTCATCGTATCCTCTGTATTATACCGTCACTCATAATTTCCTCTGGATTATACCGTCAGTCATCGTATCCTCGAGATTATACCGCTAACCATTGTATTCTCGTGATTATACCATCGATACTTACAGCATTTTTATACACCCGCCAAAAAGGCGGACGTATTATGTGATGGCGGTTTCCGTCCGTCCATCCGTCTGTCCATCCGTCCCCCTTGTCCAGTCTATATCTGGAACAGTTTTCTATTTACAGTTCCAATTTTTGGTGAGTGGATACCCTACGGAGAGACGATGTGTCGCGTACAAAAATGAAGGTCGCGGTCAGAGGTCAAAGGTCACTGGCCTGAAAAACAGGAAATCAGTGAAGTGTTCGTGTCCGGTCTATATCTCTGGATGTTTTCTATCCACAGTTGCAATTTTTTGTGAATGGATACATCAGGTGGAGACGATGTGTCGCGTACCGAAATTCAGGTCGAGGTCAGAGGTCAAAGGTCACTGTTGCCTAAAAATCAGGAAATCATTGATCATTGATAGTTTTGCATCTACAGTTCTAATTTTTGGCGAGTGGATGCCCTAGGGGGAAACGAAGTGTTGCATGCCAAATGTAGGTCGAGGTCAGAGGTCAAAGGTCAGTGTGAATGAAAAATCAGGAAATCATAAATTTCTAATTTTTTGTGAGTGGATTCAATTGGGGGAAATGAAGTGTTGCATATCAAAATATAGGTCAAGGTCGAAGGTCAAAGGTCATTGTGACCCAAAAATCAGGAAATTATTAAAAATAACATTTTTTTGTGTCAGTAGATACATTAGGGGGACTCAATGTGTCACATATTAAAATGTAGGTCCAGGTCAAATGTCAAGGTCACTGTGACCCCAAAATCGTGAAATTGTTAAAAATCTTGATTTTTTGTGTCCATTGAGAAATTACGGGGAGATGGTTTGTCATGTACCAAAATTTAGGTCAAGGTCACTGTGACTCCAGAATCAAGAAATCTATGAAAAGTACTTTTTTTGTGTCAGTAGATACATTACGGGGACATGATGTGTCACGTACCAAAATGTAGGTCAAGGCCGAATATCAAGGTCACGGTGACCCCCAAAATCATGGAATTCATAAAAATCGTGATTTTTTTTGTGTCCATTGATACATTGACGGAAGACGATGTGTCATGCACCAAAGTTTAGGTCAAGGTCAAAGGTCAAGGTCACTGTGACCCCAAAATCAGGAAATCGTTAAGTCACATTTTCATATGCCTGTCGAAGACGAGGTTGCGTTCTGTCCTTTCATCCATGCGATATCTCTAGTTTCAAGGTATGGAATGGTATCAGATACCTTACTCGCATGGCGAAGAAGAGACATGCATCAATTTGTCAAATGTCAAGGTCACAGTTCCCCAGAATTGAATCAAGTTTAGCTGACTATATGTGTTAGGTTGGAATATATTGGAGTTCGCTCTCCTACATGTATATGGCATTTGTCCTGTGGAGTTGTCTCCGATGTTTGAAACAGCTACATTTAGTTAAACTGTTGTGAAATAGAAACCATACATTTACTAGTTTAACGTGGAGAGGGGTCGTTTATGAACTTCATACTCAAGAACAAAGGTTTACTTCATCACTTTCTTCTTCCTTCATGAAAAAGTCTCTCGTCTGAAAGAAATCCATTTGCAGGAAAAGTACTATTTTCTTGTGTTTGACTATTGTCGATTTCATTGTGGGATATGTGAGCTCTCGGTTCTTGCTCCAAGGTCACCTAGTTTCCAAGAGTTAAGCTCATTTTAGTTTATCATTCAATTTTAGATGTGATATGTTACATTCTCAGAAGCACAAAATTGTAGACCTTTTTCCGGAATTGCTAGCTACCAATTGGAATCAAGGCGATTAAACAACCTTGAAATTTGGACCAATGTAATTCCAGATATACGGGCGTATATTGAAGCCCTTTGGGCTCTTGTTATATCGGGGTTCTTGAGGTTCAAATTATAAGACATTATCTACATATCCCCAATGTTGTCATTTGATTTTGTAAAACTCGAATTCTGGAGTAAAAATTTCTCGAAAATTATTTTCGAACGCGATCGTTTCATTGGGAATAGTAAACAAAATAGTTACTCGCGTAGCAACTGGGTTAATAGGGAAAACTATTTTGCTTAATAGCTGAATAGTTTATACATTCAGCTCCTCAGTGTATCGGCGCATGGGGACATTTACGTCCGTCTTGAGACGAGTTCTGTTCATCCGTCGACTAACTCTTGATGTCTGTGCGATTTCTCCAGTTCCTTGTGTTATGGATTTGCACCAGATTTCAGGTATACCTCATCCATTGGCATAAGGAGGAATCCTATTCATTTTGAACTCAAATGTCACTACAGCCCGACAATCAGGAAATCCTGGCCATGCTATACCCAACTCGGGGGCGTGGATCGAGATGGTATCTGAAGGATAGCTGTCCCCTTTAGAGGGTCAAAATTTGTCATTTTTTTTATTTCTTCATTCAAATATTCACTATTTCCTCTAACATTTGGTGAAAAAATGAAATATACCTCTAGCTCATGGTAAAGAAAAACCCTACTGATTCTAATGCGCGGTCGTCAGTGTGTCTGCCTGTCTGTTACATTTCGTTGTCTGTGCAATATCGGGATTGGTACCAAACTTGAGGTAACTTAGTAGTATAGAAAGGGCAAATATCTTAGGATATTTGGTGGCGGGGGAAAATGGCGGGAAAGGTATTGGGAAATTGGGGTGTAATGTTAAAGGAAAAGGGGGAGGTGGAATTAAATGAGGATCAATCGGGGGGAAATCCGGGTCGAAGGTTATAGGCATAGTTGTAGCATACATGCGTCGCTATACATGGATACCTGGAGGAAGATGACTTGTGGGGTCCAAGCGCAATGTTATGAGTTTAGGCCATGTTATAGGTATAAGGTGTGGGGGCGTGTCTGTGACTTACGTCACATCCATTAGCCAACGAGAATGTCCTATTTATCACGAGGTGCATCCTCGTCTATGCATTGGCTGTAGGGAAATTAGCCAATCGCCAGTCTACCCTTGAAGTGACTATTCTGATTGGAGGAGGCGTTTTTACATAACATTCCCTGATAGCTTCTAGATTATAATATTATAATCCCCATAGTCATACATACAGCGAGAGATAGCCTATGGATATATGCAGCATAGCAAAGAGGTAGCCTTTGTATTTATGCAGCGAGAGCGGATATATATAAATACGTTTAGGATATTATATTATATCTTCCTTGTTCTTTGCGGTATGGAGTGTGGCATCTTATTTTTTCTGTCTCGCGCTGTTGAATTGTGTTGAAAAGTTCTGATGACGCATGCGCAATACGCAGTGAGCGTTTTGGGGTCTAGGTGGACCCATAATGTTCCGATTGGGTCGTGTGAGGTGTCATAGTGAAGCACTCGTGGAAGGCGTCCAACTGGATGGGTGTGGGGTGGAAAAACCGCCTACCTGCGCATGTGCAGTAGAGAAAGGGCATTGGAATTGACGTTTGGGGTTCTAGGTGGATCAGTATTGGGTCGTTTGAGGTGTCATAGTGAAGCATTCGTGGGGAAGCGTCCGACTGGACTAGCGTAGTGGAAATTCCGTCCATTTGCGCATACGCAGACAGGGAATTGTGGAAAAAGGGCATTTGAATGGATGTTTTCGGGTCGAGATGGATCAATATTGGTCCGAATGGGTCGTATAGAATCCCAAATGAACTAATCCCCCTATAGCATTAACATTACACTCCCAAATTCTCTATACCTTTCCCGCCATTTTTCCCTACGCATTATACGCCGGATTTTTTCCCCGCCACCAAATATCCTAAAAGATATTTGTCAAATGAATATGACAGATGCAACATCAAATGGCGGCTTCTGATTGGATAAGAGCATACTTGAATTTTAAGCATACCCAACGCGGTTTACCCAGCTTGGGTATGATGCAAAATTGGGGAGAATAAACTACCGTATATGAAAACTTTGTGAACGTGTTGATCTTTCTTTTCTCTCATCATGGCGTTGAGGCGCTGGGATGGGCGTTAAGGTGTTGAGATACGGGTTGAGGCGTTAAAATAGGCGTTAAGATAGGTGTTAAGGCGTTGCTTGGGGATTCCCCTTCTCTTGCTACATTTATTGCTATGAGTAGTATATAGCCGTGAAATCTCTTATCATTTCTGCGGGGGAGGCGGAGAAAAATCCGGAGGGTGGATGACGTCACGGCTGACGTCACTTAGGGTCACGTTTATATGACGTCACCTATGCGGAGAGGTCATGGAGGACGTTTATAGGTCGTCACTTATGGTGACTGGTGTTTATATGAGGTCACTTAGGGTCACGTGTCTGGGAGGACCTATGCATAGAGTGCATAGGGTCATGCAGTGTTTACATGACCTCATTGAGAGTCCCCTGACTGGGTGGGACCTATGCATGCAGTGTATATCCTGGTGTTTATAGGACGTCACTTATGGTCACGTGACTGGGTAGGACCTATGCATTGACAGGTGGGGTCATGGAGTGCATAGGATAGGAGCGATATGCAAGAGGTGGGAAAAATTGACGAGTCATGGAGTGTTTATAGGATGTCACTTAGGGTGATGTGTTTATAGGAGGTCACTTAGGATAACGTGACTGGGAGGACCCTGCATAGGGTGTTGTATAGGGGTACAATAGAGAGGTGGGGTCATGGAGTGCATCGGAGTCATGGAGTGGATTCATCAATGTGGGAGTTAATGTTCAATTGAAGTGAACAGTGCAGGAGCTGGTGTTACATTGGACTGACTTGACGTCGCGTACCGTAGCCAATGTGAGCTGAAATGTATGTTGACAAAATTATATCCTGGCGTCATTGGTCGTTGTGCGAACAGCCAAGCAGCGGTCTAAGCTGAGTGCGGCATGATTCTCGTCTCTGATTGGCCATCGAGTGAGTAGAAAATGCGAACTGAGATGTAGGTTGACAAAATTATATCCTGGCGTCATTGGTCGTTGTGCGAACAGCCAATCAGCGGTCTAACCTGAGTGTGGCATGATTCTCTCGTCTCTGATTGGTCGTGAAGCGAACAGCCAATCAGCGGTCTAAACTGAATGTGGCATGATTCTCTCGTCTCTGACTGGCCGTGGGGTGAGTAACCAATGCGAGCTGAGATGTAAGTGGAGAATCGGTCAATCCACGTGCTAGACATTTATTTTCTGGCGCCATTGGTTTTGACTCATTTCAGAGCATTGGTGAAAGTAAAAGTAAAAATATAGGAGGTTTAAAAATTTCCCCTGACATATAGAGCGATGAACTACAAAACGGGTTTTCCCAGCAGAACCTCCGCACGATGTCCCGACGAAGAGCGATGACGTCAAGATCTATAAATATTACAGGGTTTTTTCTCAGAAAATTTCCCGAAAAATTTACCCTAAAGTACAGAGCGATGACGTACAAAACAGGGGTTTTCCCAGGGGATCAGCAAGTCTCAACATGTTTTATTCCGTGGTGTGAATGGATTGAGACAAAAGGTAAAAACAAAATTAAGTTAGGACGTTAAGGGGTTAGGATTAGGCGTTAAGATAGGGCGTTAAGGCGTTTAGATAGGACGTTAAGGCGTTACTGTAAATCTCTCCACAAAGGTCATAGGGCAAATATACTGGGTTTCTGCTTTCTCTACTACTAAGGGTAACTGGATAACTTCCCTTGATTTGTTTTTTTCTTTTCATATTCTTTCCCCCGAAATTGAGGGAATACATGTCAACAACAACAAAATTCCCATTTCTACGATTCACCTGTCTAGTCTGACGCTACTCCCACCCCACACGACCTCCAAATTTGGACCAATATTGATGCTTCGAACGACCCATTCGGACCACGGATAGTCCACCTCTATCCCAAAACATCCACCCCAATGCCTATTTTTACTATTGACCAACTGCGCATGCGCAGATTAGCACCGGAAGTCCCGTGACCCGGAAATGACCTTTCACCCGGACGTGACCTTTGACCCGGAATAACGCCACAGGCGCCACGCGCTCAAAAATAATAGAAGCTTTGCCGTCTTCCTTCTACTTAGGATTACCAAGATAGGCTGAAAATTTCCTCAGATTTGATAAGCTGTGAAGCGTATCGCTTTTTGCCAAGCGCGTATAAAATGTTTTGTCTGTATATAAATTCTCTGTATAATATATATATTGAATATGATAAGTGTAATGGATCTAATGATAAATGATGCGGAAGAAAAACAGTTTACTATCGGTATTTAATCAAGTTAGAACCTTCTTCCCACCAAATGTGTTCTCATTTTTCTAGATTATTATGCCGTTAAGTCAGGGTTATGAATTTGGCCGAGTCGCTTAAAACGTTGAACAACAATAACATGTCGTGAAACATTACCGCTCCCGGCAATAACAAAGATATACCGCAAGTAATCACATAATATTATCTCTTCTCATCTCCACGTGGCCAGACGCACCCTTTTTGAGGAATACAAATAGCTTGTTTGAGCTCGTGCCATATAATTAATACTAGACATGGGCGAATGTTTATTCTCACACCAAATTAACGTGTTAAAGCGTGTGATTCACAATAGAGATTGATACATTTCTCGTGTTCAAGGGTTTGGTACTGCATCACTTCGGGATAACATGTTTAATACGGGTAGTGGTACCCGGAAGGCATATATATAGGCCCTATATAATTTAGAAGTGTTTCGTTTGAAATCGAGATGTATATCTGAGGTGAGGCGCGACGTCACATCTCTGGTTGTACAGGCAGATCGAGCTGAATGCTTTCAAACGTATGTCAGTTGACCAGTAATGAAATGCATGAATATGGAGTCGGTCAATTACACGGCTTCCATGATCATATTCAAACGACTGTTTACATGCAGGAATATACAGCATCAAAGGCTATGCTAGCATGTTACTTGCAAGAAGCAGCCAATATTTGTCCAAATTCAGAGTCTGTCCCCGTCTACAGTTGATGATTAATCATGCGAACATTTGAAGTTGGCCCATGGACTTAACATGAATGCTAGAGCCCGAAATAATGATAATTGTAGTTATATAATGGCATCGACATTACACACTAAAGAAAAGGTTACAGTCGTCAAATTGGACATCCGGTACAAGCCCACGTCAATGATGCCGTATAAAGGCACGCGATATCTTTCGTATGAAACGGCTATTCTGTTTGAAAATTAAAAAAAAAACAATATTCCAATGATACCATATGGGCAATCAAACTTTAAATGAAAAGTTTTAATATTATGAATCACAAACCGTGTCCTATCTAAGAAATACTCCCGGAGTAAAATCGTTCTACCAGTATTGTTCTTGATGAGGTACGGTTATCTGTGTAAATGTATACGATTGAAGCTGAATGCTAATCGCAGAATCATTGTTTCCAAACTTGTGGACAGTCGATTACCATCAGCTGTCGCTGGACAGCCCGGCCATGAAACCACTGACCACTTCACGCCGTAACAATGGTCGAACAATGCCAGATGGACTTGAAAGGGTCACTTCTGTAATTGTTGTTGCTCGTCTGATTATATTTTCGTCCCTTTTCTTTCCCACAATTTCTCCATCTCTGTCCACTCATGTCCGATCAAGCCATTTAATTGACCTCCATGACCTCCGGTGATCTCTGGTCACCTTTCTTTAGCCAACAATGTCCAGTTCGAGTGGTCAGTGCTGTAACACTCGAGGGGTGCGGATTTCTCCACGTATCGGCTGTGCTCGGTGTTCAGAGTTCCTCGATCAGACGTGACAAATGACTGTACAATTCGCTACGGACAGATACCTGATCATAGCTGGCCATTTTGCCAAAACGGTTTTCGTTAAATAAAGCCATAGAGAAATCATGTTTATATGTTTTATTTCTGATGTCCCCACGATTACTGATTTTCTGCGAGATCATGCCGGTCTGTGTCGTGTCAGACTGTCGGAAAATCTGATTTGTATCGACAAACTATGATCAGAACCGTCTTAGACGGGCAACCGGTCGAGATCAGAGGAGAGCCCGAAGCTGTTTAATTAGACCACAGCACCGGCAGAGGAGAATATGTGAACTTCTGAACGTGTGTAGTGGATGGAAATGCAAGTCAATATTTCCCCCCCAGTATTTGACAAGAGACCTTTTTTCGTGTCCAAGAAATGAGTTATATTGTAGAGATGTGCAAATCGCACTTGTCCGGGCAATAAATATATTGGGTATACAGTAGTTTCATATCTCCGTCTTCTTAATTTTGTCCTTTTCGCTTTCGATTAAATTTCTTCCATAATGCCGGCAAGGAAATTCTGGCAGTATTTACCGGGTTAATTAATTAAAAGCACAAGGACTTAATCAACGCGCACCCTGCTATTGAAGAGGGCCAGGGAATTTCGGGGGAGCGGTTTTGTTAAGGGGTGGAGGAGCGGTCATTACTCAGCTATCGTATTTCCCCTAACATTTCCCAGTGCCGTCCAGTTATGGCCTTCTTTCCCATATTTCTCTGATTTATCGCTTGTAATTGAGATTGATGAAGGCAATGAATTGTAATCCTGGATCGGGGAAACATTCTCATTATTCTATCATTTCTGTGTCAGAAAAACATGAAATCAGAAAGAGCCCTATTCATGACTTCCTTATATTATCAGTGAGGGAATTATTATCATGATATATACTGTCGCTGCAAACTTCGAGCCAGTAGAAATATAACGGGACCAGGTAAGAATGATAACATTCATCAACAGAAATCTGCTGGTCATTGGTAATATTAATAAAGATTTTTGGATACCTTTAGAGCTTTTGCTCGATGGCAATAAGAGATCACCAAAACCAGGTATTTATTCTCTTAAAGCCGTTCGTCGAGGAAATTTTATCTGATTATTACGACTGATTTTGATTATGAGAATGACTTGTTTGTGAAAAAGACCGAGCGCATTTAAGTTTGACCCTCATGGGTGCGATTTGAATTACCAAACTGAACTATTATGTACGAAATGTTGGTTCTGTTAGCGCACAGTAGATGCCCTGAGTAATTCTCAGTCACTGAGTCTAAGGTGTTTTAATAACAGTATCTTCAAGTAGTGTATTTTTGAAAATCGTCTATTTCGAGGTGAAAACAGCATCCTTTTATCTCCCTAAACTTATGAAGCCAGTGCAGAACCAAGATATATAGGCTTTACCCCGAAATATTGGTCATGCCAATAGTTAGTTGTTGCCTATAAACGGTTTTGCTTCTGAACTGTCTTCATACGTTTTCAGCTCGAATCAACCGATTTTGCACAAATTCCTTCAAGATGCTGTTATTAAAACACCCAAAGACCCAGGGCCTGGAAATAGTGAGAACATAATATCTAGGTCTACTTTAAACCATTGAGTTTAAACAAGAGTTATTTTGAACCCAAGATACGCCCTTACACTATTGATAACTACAAGTCTATGAACGCAGAACACGAGAAGGTGAAAATGGGAGATAAATATGATTATGTGCAATAAAGGGAAGCTAAAGAAATAATCACCAGATCAACTGGTCAATAGTTCTGAGGTTTTTCAGATACCTTGGCTTATCTTCTATCATAATCTGGTTTTCCCATCTTCATTTTATCAGGCCAATTTCTACGTTCCCACTTCGAAGTGAGTGGGAAAGTAGAAATTGACTTGGTAAAATGAAGATGGGTTTTTCCAAAACTCCTGGTCGGTGTGGCCCTACCCATGATCATTAGTTAAATTCCAATTTTCGTAGCCTGTTCGGTTCTATGGATTCAGCTCTATAATACGAATTTCAATATATTTATTTACTTCACTATAAAGAATTATGTAAGTAAACTCAAGAAGATCAGCTATGATGTGAACCATCTCAGTTCTGACAAACTTCTAGATAAAAATAATGTCTTGAATTAGACGAATAACATTTAACAAGGTTCGAGTGATGTGGCCGCCATATTGAATTCGTCAATTATATTTTCGCTGAGGATTATTGAAATGCTCAAACTAGGTCTATAAATAGATGGCGTGAATAGGCTTGCTTTTTGAGAATTTTTTGACTTTCGGCTACATGTACAAATAATGCCCTAAATTATAGGAGCAACCAGAAAGTACGAGCCTCAGAAGAACTCACACTGACGCCTTTTTGAATTTAACAATTATAGTGAGTTGAAGATTATGCTAATAGAATCAAAAATGGACATCATGTGATAAGCTATGTTGTGAATCTGCTCAATTTAAAAAAGTTTGTATTCTGACTTTAAAATAATGCATTGAATTGTACGAGCAACATTATAAACCACGATTTCCGGATGACTTCTTATGGCCGCCATTTTAAATTTAACCATCATGTTTTGAGCTGACGACTAAGCAAATATATTTAAAAATGGGCGGAAATTATTAAAGTATGATGTGAGACCCCTCGGTAATACAATGTACTCATTGAGCAGAATAATTAATACTTCGCATTACATGAGCAACATGAAAAAGCGGGGTTTTGAGACCCCACATGACCGTCATTTTGGAAATGACCATCATCTCATAATCTTAGGAATATGGAAGTAGATTCGAAACGGGCGTAATGTGTCAGACTAAGCTTAGAGATCCCTCGGTTATGATAAAGGAGATGGTATTGTAAGGCGGGGTTTTTGCCCACAGCCAGCCGACTCATAGGAATGTACATTTCTTCTCTCCATCTGTCAATCACAATGCAATGTACAACTTGTCGTCGGCGGCAACTGTCAATCAACGGACTGAATGTTACGGTGAACCATGATAGCTTCACATATGTTTCGTACAAAGGCGTTATTATTTCACCACGTTGCAGTTGATTTTACATGCACATATTGGAGAATAAATACACAATTTAGGCGAATATATTGCTGTTGTAACAGGTAGCGAATGATTGTTCGATTTCAACATTTGACTGACCCGTAATGTCCAGACGGTATCGTGTCATCGGTAAACAATATTTATTTTACTTTTAATTGGTTCATAATGATAGCCTAAAATCTTATTTCAGATCTGCTGAATGCATTTCTTTTTTACAAAAATGAGAAAGATTGAAATAACTTGTCGACGTCACACATGTTGCCCTTGTGGGATTCGAACTCGGTAGAAGAAAATTTCGAGACGCTGGTGATCCAACGTGCGTATCCACTACACCACGAAATACGAACAACTGTAACAGGCTATTTTGTCACTTTAATCTACTCATAAAAACTTCAGACGTTATGATTCATAACTTCTCATTTTTAGTATGAAGGACTCCTTGAACCAAAAAGATCTTCCAACAGTTGGAATATAATGTTACCACACAACATCAGGTTAAATGGCGTTCTGGTCCAAGGGGTCCTTCGCGTCTAAATGCGTGTCTGAAGGACTCGATTTAGACCCTTTTTCCACGAAATAGCACAAGCTGTAGATTTCAGTTTCATGTGATAACTATAATCATAACGCAATCGCACTAAAACTTTCACATATTGTGTACTTATATTTTCTGTTGCCGTTACATTAAAACATAAGTATTTTTAGGACATTTTATTTTTTCGATTTCAACCGCATCACGTATAGGCCAAAACCCCGCGTTATCGTACCATCACCTTTGCATAATGAGCTAAGAATAATGCCTTGAACAATACGAACAACATGAGAAAACAAACTAGAAAAAAACGCGATTTTCAGCTAATCCCACATGATCGCCATTTTCAATTAAACGGTCGTGTTCTAAGCTGAAAACAATGCGAATTGATTCAAAATGTAGGCTTATACGAACTTTGATATGGGATCCCTCAATGTTATCAAAATTTACATATTGAGCTAAGAATGTTGCTTTGAATTAATCGAGCAACCTGAAATATCACATGACTGCCATTTTGAATTTAACAATCATATTTAAGCTGAAAATTATACGATTAGATTCAAAATAGGCGAAAGGTGTGATTGCAAGCATCTGGTCCGTCATTCATTATTCAGCCGTCGTCCATTAAAGAATATCCGCATTCCATATTCATATAGCAGCATTAGCACCAAATTCAAGAAGACAATCATAGTATAAACATATAGGCTAGTTTCCTGCAAGAGAGAAGCGGTCAGCAATTTTCAATGATGCCGGCAAGACATCATAATGTTCCAAAAATATCCAATCCGTATCGCTGATCAGTATTCTTAATCCATATAATATATGCTGAAAAGTTGTGATCCAGAGAATGAAGGCTTTGTGGTGAGATACATGTACCATGGTTTTAACAAATTTGCACAGGAGCTAATAATAATGCCTTAACGCGCAGCCTAAAAAATTGGATGACCCCACGTGAGCGCCATTTTGAATTTAACCATTATAGTCCGGTAGCATGGACATGACTTTTTTTTTTCGTTCAACACCCACTACATCTAAGGTTTGACAAGACAAAGTGGTAGAACACCCCAGGTAGTATGTACGATCAAAGTGTGGTATCAGTTATTTCTGCAAGCCATTTTGTAGGCCAACTGGTGCGGCTGGACGACACTTGAAAAGTTGGGGGGAAGGGGTAACATAATTGCTTATAACTTTGTCACCATTCAAACGATTTCAATGTTTTTCATACCATTACATTCGTCTTAGAATGTAGTTGAACAACGTATAACAATAATATACCTGTGACCTGGTAGGAGGTCACTAAAGGTCAAAAGGTCAGAGGATATATGGCAGGAAATTTTACATACTTTAGGTAAGGATATATTGTGCATGACTTTCAAGTTGAGCACTTACTATAACATGAGCTTGGTAATTTGCTTAGTTGTCAATGAAAATAAAGGATGTGCAGTGAATAATAAATCTTCATGGTGAGCGATTAACCCATGGCAGTGAATGGAATATTAAACGTTACTAACAGCTGTCAGTCAGAACTAAAAATGTCAAAGATCTCAGCCAGTACATTTGTATTATGCTCAGCAATCTTATCCTCAAAAATGCAATTATACACCAACAAAAGTCACTGTCATCAGCAAAGCACGGTTAAAGAGGTCGTATGATATAGCACATATACCATGTACAGTGGTTGTCCTCATCACGTCATTCGTGTTCGTCATCACTTTCAGAATCATCGAATTACGCATCCTGGTGCCTGGGTTTGGCACGCATCAGTTGGCATGCAAGCACATGCCTCTGTGCATGCGAGCTCATTTGTCCTGCAAGAACAATCTCTTCGTCGGCAGAGCGAAATAATGTTAGCTCGATCAGTCCATGGGGTGCTGGGTCCTCCTTCATGAGAATGGGTTGCAGAATACTACCCGAGATGCTCCAGCCATGGTCTTCCGGTGTAGGCAGATCTTGCCTGGCATTCAGTGCCTTCCTCCAGATGATGGCTTGAAAGTTAGCCCGCTTTATATGCTGGAAGATGCTGTCAGAGGTTGGAGGTAGCTCTTCGTTCTTCTTCCCTTTCTGGCAGAATAACCAGTGCCTGACGTCGTCTGCTTTACTGCCTGCCTTCTCGTTCCTTGTGTACAACCTGCGCACGAAGGTTTCAACTGCTGAGACTTTGCCCAACTGTGACATGCCGTTGTGATGCATCTCACTCCCACATATTGTATTGAAGTCTTCTTACCTTTTCCAATCATTGAAATGTTGGAGTCGCACCCAGTCAATGCATGGATGCGGGTAGAGCATCACATAGTTGTGGACCCAATTGAGCAACCACATTGTGTATGGGGATGTACCGTAGTTTATCCTTAACCCAAGTGCGGAACCACAGTTTGTGACAGCTAAGACCGATGACGTGTGCAGTACATTGTACAGCTACGTCCGTGTCAGGAGAGTGAATAACAAGTCATTTATGATCATGTGCTGCATGTTTTGCATGTAATAGTATTGTCGTGTCTACTTCCTCGTGGTCTGATTATCAGTGATACTAAATCCTCACACTGTCCTTTGATCAGTAGGACCGCCCTCTTGCCATCCCTGAAGCCACCACCAAGACAAATTTGTCGACCCTTTTGCAGATCCTGAGCCATCTGACACCAACTCTCTGCCATACAAGCACAGAGATTTGTCTTGTTTTTTTGGTTGGCGATGTATTTCAGCCACTGCTTAGGAATTGGTGTCGCGGGGGCCATTGATTTTTATCTCCAAGGCAGGGGATGCTCCCCGTTTTGCTCGCTCTTCAGCCTTGATTGACTTGGACATGTACTGGTCAAAAATCACATCAACCCGCATGCATCCATTCCGACCTAATGCCGCCGTGATAAGGTCATAATGTTTGGCTGCCAGCTCACCAAAGGTTGACACACCACCAGCCTTCAGCATCTGCAACAAAGCCATGACATCAATCACATGTGCTGTTGACATCCCTTGGGTCGGTGGTGGAAGTTTTCCCTGCACCTTCACCTCCACACTTTTTGCCGTCTTCCTGAGACTACCAGGAGTCTATTCTACCACTTGTGTCTAGTCAAACCTGCAGTGGGTATTCAGGTCCATGCTCCCGGACTGTAAGTACTGTCTGAATAATATACACAAGGATAATTCACATCAAACTTTTGTACAGTTTTTCCGAAAAATCATGTATTTTGCAAAACGGTCATAATACGGATGTTGCTGAATCTTGGATGGGACGCTGGTTTGTAGAGCTGAGGCTCAACACAAAAAAGTGCTGTTCTGGGATGCCATGACAAACCTCAAGATTAGTACATTCGACACACTGGCGAAGAAGAAAGTAGTGAAGACAGCTGAGGACAAAACAATCACTGTTGCTGCTGATAGTGATTTATTTGGCCGTCTGGTGATATAAACCTGAAAGAGGTCCTCAGCTACGAATTCTCTACAGTGCCCTACTCCCTTGCGCATACAGATGGTAGTCTCAGGAAGACGGAAGAAAGTGTGCTCCTCTCAGAGATCGAGAAGAAGGTGGAGGTGCAGGGGAAACTTCCACTGCCGACCCAAAGCATGTCAACAGCACATGTGATTGATGTCATGGTTCCGGTGCAGATGCTGGAGGCTGGTGGTGTGTCAACCTTTGGTGAGCTGGCAGTCAAACATTATGACCTTATCATTAGGACGGAATGGATGCATGCGGGTTGTTGTGATCTTTGACCAGTACATGCCCAAGTCAATCAAGGTTGAGGAGCGAGCAAAACGGGGAGCATTCACTGCCTTGAAGATAAAAATAAATGGTCCCGAGACACCAATTCCTAAGCAGTCGCTGAAATACATCGCCAGTCCAAAAAACAAGACGAATCTCTGTGGTTTTATGGCAGAGAGTTGGTGTCAAATGTCTCAAATGGGTCAATAAATTTTCTTGGTGGTGGCTTCAGGGATGGCAAGAGGGCGGTCCTACTGATCAAAGGACAGTGTGAGGATTTAGTACCACTGATATCAGACCACGAGGAATCAGACACAAAAATACTGTTGCATGCAAAACATGCAGCACATGATCATAAATGACTTGTTATTCACTCTCCTGACACGGGCGTAGCTGTACTGTGTACTGCACACGTCATCGGTCTTAGCTGTCACAAACTGTGGTTCCGCACTAGGGTTAAGGATAAACTACGGTACATCCCCATACACAATTTGGTTGCCCAATTGGGTCCACAACTATGTGATGCTCTACCCGCATCCATGCATTGACTGGGTGCGACTCCAACATTTCAATGGTTGGAAATGGTAAGAAGACTTCAATACAATATGTGGGAGTGAGATGCATCACAACGGCGTGTCACAGTTGGGCAAAGATGCAACACTCAGCGAAGATACTATCTTAGCATGTGAAGGCTTCGTGCGCATGTTGTTCAAAAAGAACGAGAAGGTAGGCAGTAAGCAGACGACGTCAGGCACTGGTTATTCTGCCAGAAGGGACAGAAGAACTAGGGGGTACATCCAATCTCTGACAGCCTCTTTCAGCATATAAAGCGGGCTAACTGTCACGCCATCATCTGGGGGAAGGCATTGAATGCCATGCAAGATCTCCCTACACCGGAAGACCATGGCTGGAGCATCTCAGATGGTATTCTGCAACTCGTTCTCATGAAAAGGACCGAGCACCCCGTGGACTGATCGAGCTAACATTATGTAGCTCTAAGAAGTCCCTCTGCCGACGAAGAGATTGTTCCTGCAGGACAAATGAGCTCGCATGCACAGATGCATGTGCTTGCATGGCAACTGAAGAGTCCAAACACCACCAGGCATTTGCGTACACTTCGTCATCCATAAGATGGCTTGCGAATCGTGTGTCTCCATTATCGCGGAGCGATATTCGGTACTTTACCGGATTCTGTTCAGCCTTCATCCGGCGGAGAACAGACTGGAGAAATCTGATTTTCATGGTTTTCATGCCACTTCGGAAACAGATATTGCCTGGGCTTACAAAAGATATAGGTATGAATAACATTCGTATCACCCAAGAGGCGTTGTAGATCTGTAATTTTGAACAAGTAGGGTGGCACATGACTCGAACATGGCGGGTTACGTTGGGGTTACGCCGGTAGACTTTAATTGATTGGCTGACGAAGTCACGTGGTATTGATTTCAGGAAATTCCCTCTTGCAGTTGCCGAAAGTAGGCTGAGAATGAATACACACGATCCCAGGGTCAGTCTTACTGCGTATAGATGACCCAGATGGTTACAGGTTGAGCACCAGGATGCGTAATTTGGACAATGAATTCGGTGATTCTGGCAGTGATGACGAATCATGAGGCCAATCACTGTACGGTACATGGCATAAGTGCTATACCTCTTTAACCGTGCTTTGCTGCTGACAGTGACTTTTTAGCCCACCATCACCTGATGGTGGGCTGTTCAAATCGCTTTTCGTTCGTCGTCCGTCCGTCCGTCGTCCATCCGTCCGTCGTCCGTCCGTAAACAATTCTTGTTATCGCGATTTCTCGGGAACTACTGCATGGATCTTTCTGAAATTTGATACACAGGTTCCCCTTGGGGTCTAGTTGTGCAGATAGCTTTTCTGGTCCGATTCGAAAATCCAATATGGCCACCAGGCAGCCATCTTGGATTTCCCCATGAAACCTTGTTATCGCGATTTCTCAGGAACTACTTCCTGGATCTTTCTCAAATTTGGTACACATGTTCCCCTTGGGGTCTAGTTGTGCAAGATACCTTTTCTGGTCCGATTCGAAAATCCAATATGGCCACAAGGCGGCCATCTTGGATTTCCCCATGAAACCTTGTTATCGCGATTTTTCAGGCACTACTACATGGATCTTTCTCAAACTTGGTATACAGGTTCCCCTCGGGGTTTAGTTGTGCAAGATGCCTTTTCTTGTCCGATTCAGAAATCCAATATGGCCACCAGGCAGCCATCTTGGATTTCCCCATGAAACTTTGTTATTGTCATTTCTCAGGAAGTACTGCATGGATCTTTCTCAAATTTGGTACACAGGTTCCCCTTAGGGTCTAGTTGTGCAAGACACCATTTTCGGTCCGAATCGAAAATCCAATATGGCCACCAGGCAGCCATATTAGATTTCCCCATGAAACTTTGTTTTTGTGGTTTCTCAGGAATACTGCATGGATCTTTGTCAAATTTGGTACACAGTTTCCCCTTGGGGTCTAGTTGTGCAAGATACCTTTTCTGGTCCGATTCGAAAATCCAATATGGCCACAAGGCGGCCATCTTGGATTTCCTTCATGAAACGTTGTTATCGCGATTTCTCAGGAACTACTGCGTGGATCTTTCCCAAATTCGGTACACAGGTTTCCCTTGGGATCTAGTTGTGCAAGATCCCTTTTCTGGTCCGATTCGAAAATCCAATATGGCCACCAGGCAGCCATCTTGGATTTCCTCATGAAACCTTGTTATCGTGATTTCTCAGGAACTGCTTCATGGATCTTTCTCAAATTTGGTACACAGGTTCCCCGTGGGGTTTAGTTGTGCAAGGTACCTTTTCTGGTCCGATGCGATAACACAATATGGCCACAAGGCGGCCATCTTGGATTTCCCCCATGAAATCTTGTTATCGCGATTTCTCAGGAACTACTGCATGGATCTTTTCCAAATTCGGTACACGGGTTCCCCTTGAGGTCTAATTGTGCAAGATACCTTTTCTGGTCCGATTCGAAAATCCGATATGGCCACAAGGCGGCCATCTTGGATTTCCCCACGAAACTTTGTTATCGCGATTTCTCAGGAACTACTGCGTGGATCTGTCTCAAATTTTGTACACATGTTTCCCTTTGAGTCTAGTTGTGCAAGATACCTTTTCTGGTCCGATTCGAAAATCCAATATGGCCACAAGGCGGCCATCTTGGATTTCTCCCATGAAACCTTGTTATCGCGATTTCTCAGGAACTACTGCATGGATCTTTCCCAAATTCGGTACACAGGTTCCCCTTGGGGTCTAGTTGTGCAAGATACCTTTTCTGGTCAGATTTGAAAATCCAATATGGCCACAAGGCGGCCATCTTGGATTTCCCCATGAAACCTTGTTATCGCGATTTTTCAGGAACTACTTCATGGATCTTTCTCAAATTTGGTATACAGGTTCCCCTTGGGGTCTAGTTGTGCAAGATGCCTTTTCTTATTCGAAAATCCAATATGGCCATCAGTCAGTCATCTTGGATTTCCCCATGAAACTTTGTTATTGTCATTTCTCAGGAAGTACTTCATGGATCTTTCTCAAATTTGGTACACAGGTTCCTCTTAGGGTCTAGTTGTGCAAGACACCTTTTTCGGTCCGAATCGAAAATCCAATATGGCCACCAGGCGGCCATATCAGATTTCCCCATGAAACTTTGTTATCGTGGATTCTCAGGAAATACTGCATGGATCTTTGTCAAATTTGGTACACAGGTTCCCCATGTGGTCCAGTTGTGCAAGATACCTTTTCTGGTCCGATTTGAAAATCCAATATGGCCACAAGGCGGCCATCTTGGATTTCCCCATGAAACTTTGTTATCGCGATTTCTCAGGAACTGCTGCATGGATCTTTCTCAAATTCGGTACACAGGTTCCCCTTGGGGTCTAGTTGTGCAAGATACATTTTCTGGTCCGATTCGAAAATCCAATATGGCCACCAGGCAGCCATCTTGGATTTCCTCATGAAACCTTGTTATCGCGATTTCTCAGGAACTACTTCATGGATCTTTGTCAAATTTGGCACATAGGTTCCCCGTGAGGTTTAGTTGTGCAAGATATCTTTTCTGGCCCGATTCGAAAATCCAATATGGCCACAAGGCTGCTATCTTGGATTTCCTCATGAAACCTTATCGCGATTTCTCAGGAACTACTGCAAATTTGCAAATTTTAAATCAGTTTTCTTAGTCCAGTGAAGTGTTTCGTCTGCCGACGGGTCGGCGACATGAAGGGACGTCACTCTTGTGACACAACGTTACAACTCGACAACTTTAGACTACTGCGTGTTTCGATCCAAGGAAGATAATCAAGATTCAGACACTTTCGAGGTTTCAAAATTACTGCGCGGATCCCTTCAGTATTAAGTATTGTACCATGTTACTATTTTCGAGCATGGTGTCTTAAAAGAGATATCTCGAACTAGCCCAGTAAACAGAACAGAATTAGCATTCGTTCCTAATTATAAAATCTTAAGCATGTTTCATAGCTCATGCCAAAGGGTCAAAGACATTTGTCTTCGTTTCCAGTACCCAATGATGACACGTGTGCAAAAAAAAATACTACAAAACGAAGACGAATGATCCTCCGGACATTCACTTTCAGACTAACTTTGCTCTTTTCTCTTGTACTATTACAACTGACATAAGTACAGTTTCTAGAAATCTTGAAACTCCTTAAACTTAGAAAGATGATATCTTGGTGTTTTCCAGTGTCCCTTTTTCGATCTTTTTCGCTCAGATTCGAAATTCTGTAAACAAAATTACAAATAAATCGTTTGTTCTTAGTAACAAACAACAAAAAGATCCTCTTGTCATTAGCTTACAATTATCGGACAATGGTGGGAGCCAAGATCCTTCAGGATCTCTCGTGTTGGTGTATAATCGCATTTTTTAGGATAAGATTTCTGGGCATAATACAAATGTACTGGCTGAGATCTTTGACATTATAAGATTTGACTGACAGTTATTAGTAACGTTTAATATTCCATTCACTGCCATGTGTTAATTGCCCACCATGAAGATTTATTATTTACAACACATCCTTTATTTTCATTGACAACTAAGCAAATTACCAAGCTCATGTTATAGTAAGTGCTCAACTTGAAGGTCATACGCATATTTATATCTTTACCTAAAGTATGTAAGATTTCCTGCCATATATCCTTTGACCTTTGACCTTTAGTGACCTCATACCAGGTCACAGGTATATTATTGTCATGTGTTGTTCAACTACATTCTAAGACGAATATAATGGTAACAAAAGCATTAAAATCGTTTGATTAGTGGCATATTTGTAAGCAATTATGTTACCCCTGCCCCCAACTTTTCAAGTGTCGTCCAGCCGCACCAGTTGGCCAACAAAATGGCTTGCAGAAAAAAACTGATACCACAATTTGATCGTACATACTACCTGGGGTTGTTCTATAAGGTCTATTCTACCAACCTGTCAAGTCAAACCTGAGATGTAGTGAGTGTTGAACCAATTCCATTTTTATGGGCCCTATGGGAATTGGCTCCTGGACTATTACATTTTAAACTGAAGAATATGCAAATCTATTTACAATGGGAGTTAGGTGATAAGCTAAGATGTGAAACTCCTCGGTGAAAAAAGCCATTTGATCTAAAAATGATCCCTTGAATTTGACTACCAACATAAAAAGGCAAAGGGCTTTGGATTTGTCTGTTGATCAATATAACGAATTTAACGAATGTTCGAAACTAAATTTGCTTTGCAAAAACTGTATTGGACAATCACCCACTGCATCGTTTAGTACTATGTGTGTTTTCTTAGGTTTTCCTTAGAAACCGCTTTGTCACCACATAATATTTTTACATGTGGTGTGGTGCAAGGACATTTGGTTATATTTGTCTGCATGGGAACGTATACAAACTGATTTGTGTTACCTGTTCTAGCTTTTTTTATTAGAGATGATCTTATCTGTTTATAGCTCCGAATCCGTTGCTGTGGTGTGCCATACAGGCAAATGTTTCTATGAAGCCTCCCCTTAACCCTATTAAGCGAAGAGGGAGGTGGTGAAGTGGGAGGTGGTGAAAAGGGAGGTGGTGAAGAGGGAGGTGGTGAAGAGGCAGTGTATACTTATCGTAAGATAACCCGAGTGCAACATAGTCAGAGCTGAAATAGTTTATTTGGGCCCATTTTCACCTAATTTGCACAATTGTCGGCTCAGATAATCCTGGGTAAATTCCTCTTTTTTTAAATCAATTTTAAGTCTTCAAATGCAAAGTTGCAATCTATCTTTTCATAACAATTCTTCAGTGTAGAACATACTAACCATGTTTACGAACAAATTTTGAGGAATGGGAATTTTTGTGCAAAATAAGAAAAAAAAGACAAAAAGTACGGTATGTGACGGCAACTGTGACGTCATAATACCTAAGCCAGGTATATTTTATGTTATTGTCCACAAGAAGGAATTGCTTATCATCGCATCACTTTTTTCGATGTAATGACCAGACATTTGTTTTCAGCTTGAGCTGTGTTAATATGTCGGAATGCCGTTCCTTAGAATGTTAATCTGACAACAAAGGGAGAGAAATGAACTAGCTACCTATCAACAAAATTACCAGAACGTTGTTGTAAGATTATTTACATCTATCCGTCTAATGTTTTGTCTTCCAGTCCAATGGATCAATAGATCAGTATTTGGACGCCATGTTAATTCATTATCCTCTGAACATGCATTGATTTCTAGAACCTATGTATCATATCCTGAGCTCGTATGAAACGTATGAGTTTGAGCATGGAACGATTTTGATGTTAATAGTTGTGTATTGCTGTAATATTATAACAATAAGAAACGGAATATGTGGCCAGGTTGATATTTTATATGTATCAATTAAACTGTCCAGTACGCATTATTCACCCCTCAACCAGTAGTCTGCACGCGCCCGAAATCTGGACGTCAACAGGACACGCGTGCTGACCAAGGCCAGTTAATCCCGATGAGTATCCCTTATAGCAATACAAAGAATATGGTTCAGAAGTTAATCGCCTTCAATGCGGCTTAAAGACAAGTAAGAAAGCCAAGTTCCTTGATAAGACTGAACTGATGCCAGATGGCCAGATGGCCAGAGACCGGTCACACGTACGTATGTATAATCAATGACCGATTACTTTGTTTTCGCAGAATATCTGCTATATTGATCAATAGGTGTCGCTATTAGCTAAAAATATTGCTTCATTGCTGCTGACCCGATGACTCTAACGTCAAAGACAATTGATCAGTCCACGGCAAGCAACCTATTCACCCGAAACCGTCCAATGAATATATATATTGTTCGTTCCGCTTCTTATCCCGTAACGTAAACATCCCGTATCGAGTTCCTGTGTCGTACATGTACATTGGTAATGAGGATAAGGTGTCCCTCTATAGCGAATAT
This sequence comes from Hanleya hanleyi, assembly GCA_036873755.1. Lineage (NCBI taxonomy): Eukaryota > Metazoa > Mollusca > Polyplacophora > Lepidopleurida > Hanleyidae > Hanleya > Hanleya hanleyi. The sequence goes on from JAVTVY010046435.1 coordinate 65,367, forward strand.
TCTAGACTGCATTAGGAGTCTGTGGTACTGGGCGTGCTAAATCACTTACTCGAAAACTCTGTTATTAGTGGTAGTTTTCAATTATTTTCACCAAGTATATAATTACAACGCCATATAAAAAATAGGACAATTTCAATAAAAAAGGACTACATCGACGTTCTTTTTTTTAACGGAAATTTCTGAGACATATAAAAAAAATAGTAACTCCGTGAACCAGAATGAAATAATACCACAACTTAAAATCACCTGGTCGAAATATCTGTTTCGGAAAGCGTTTATTTTTGAAAACATGTCAATATTCGTCGACGATTCCGATTAAAAAAATCTTATACTTTAATTAAATTTTTCCATTATGAAACTATAATATTTCTTAGTTCTCGTACAGCCTGACGTTCTTAACATTTGATATACTCAAATTCCCATACTAATCATTTGACTTCAGAAAGTAAATATGGATTTTTTTTTCAAATTTCAGATGCACTAAACTGCAACTACAGCTTTGTGAATGTCGCACTCGCAATGACACAATCTCTGATACAAAGGTTACCTAAATTCCTACAAGAGACCGTTAGAGTATTTTTTTTTTCCATACACAATCATTTTTGAATAAAAAAGTACCAGTGATTGTGTACAACTAGTACGCAGAAATTGGGATGTGCTCATTTATTGCAGTAGTGTTTATACGTGTCCAGTCTCTTCATGGTTTTCAAATGAACAGGCACAACGAAGATATTACAACTTTTGAAATACTTGTCACTGAGAAGAATTTGATGATATTATCTAGCTATTATCATTGTTGTTTACTTATATGTTATAATAAACTAGATTGTTGAGCACGTGTCGGACATAAGTTTTTTTTATAATTGAGGCGGAAATTCGTTTGGACGATAGCAGCTTAATAACGATCTTTTTAGTTATACAATGCTCCAAGTTGTGTCACAATGACCTCTAGTCTAATAGTTTAGCTTTAAGTTGTGTGTGTTTTCTATCAAATATCGGACCTGAAAAGTTATTGTTCTGAAGTGCTTATGGAAGAACTCGATTCGTTTTAAACCATAACTACATGTGAATTATTGAATCACAAAACGTTTCTATTTCTCACAACAGCTTGCCACTGAGTCAGCAGCCCAACTTTGGAGTGGTGATCGTATTACAGAAATCATAGCACACGCGTGCTTCAGTATTACCGTGAAATTACTTTCTAAACATATACACGTGCATTTTGACGATGAGCGTGACCGCCACGAGATGCACACGCGATGGTCACGAGAGTTTTGATTGAAAATGGTCGCTAAAGTTACAACACCATGGAAAAAGTCGGAACTTGTAAAAAAGGCAACGCAAGACAAGATGAGAGAAAGTTGAATGCCCCTGACGATATAAACTTTCTGGACCAGAGGGTATGATCAAACGCGCAGAACGTTTGTCTAGCCGGAGTAATAATTTTCAAAAGGCGTGAAAATATAGAAATTACTGAAGATGTTCCCTTGATAAGAGCTGGCTAGAGAAATGAATCGTTTAATTTGACGTTGTTGTGAGGAGACCGCAGATGAATGACTTCACGGGATGCAATTAAGTAGATTAGTATGAGATCGGGGATGAGCAGCGGCGATGATAGGGAAATCTAGAAGTCACACCGGCCGCTGTTTGCCCAGAGAATCATGAATAATGTTAAACGAATTACAGCAATTACTCCATCGATTTTTTGTAATAGAAGTGAATTAGTTGATTGCTAGTGGAAACGAGAGGGTCCCCGGTGACGCGGACACAATAAGCGGGGTGACTCCTCCGGATTAACGTTGCGTATTGAAAGGCGGGTCTGGCGGGAAGGAAACGATAATTAATATTGCCAAATTTCAACTTGATCGTCTCGCGTTAAGGCAACAGTAATCCTTTACAAGAAACCCGCATCGTTGTCTCAAGGCGAACAGCTTCAGCTAAGACGTGTATTGACAACACCGGATGATCTTTATTGAATACGGTTAGACTGGTGGGGCAATTGAAAACCCCACTAAATATATATCTGGCAATTCGAGAGGAGTTGAGTAAAACGATCTCCCGTATTTTAGTCTGTCGAAGATGGGACGGGCTATAGATGTGGACCGTTGCAATTTGACAGATGGGTATAGCGCTAATCGAAAACAAGGGAAGCATTTGATCGTTATGAGGCTTTCAGCATTTCTCATTATGTCTCTGAATATATATCTTCAGAAATTCATCAGCACTGGGTAAATATGTTCTAATGGAGATGTTGCATTTCTGATCATCTCCCTGCCCCTGACCCGCGGGAGAGGCCTCCAAGATTGTCCTCAAAGATTGCTCAAGATTTTCCAGTGTTCCCGTCGTCGCCCATGATAGCCGGAATGCTCCGGGCCTTCGTCGAGTGTTTGCCATCTCTTTTCTTGTCTTCGACGACAAACGCTCTTGATTGTCCGGGCCCGCGCTTACACGCTGGATAATTACTTGTGCAAACGCAGAACCTTTTTAATGAAGTGACTAGCTATACCTAACAGGTGCAGTTTGTTTGCCAATGGATGTCGAGGTAAATTTGACACGGTAGACCATAAATATTTGAAGAGAAAATGGAGAACATGGAATTCCTATTCCGGTTTCATCCGTCTGAAGCCGTTTGGCGAATCGTGAAAACTCGCCAAACAGAACTCTCGTCTGCTTCATTAACTATCAATAGACCAAGTATTCATCATCCCGGAACCACATGCGAAATCTCGTTCCTCTCGAGACTCATGGTGGAAAAGGTTAAAATGTATTTACCGTTAAACACTTAAGGAAAGTGTTATCTAGTTAATTAAATCTCCGTTATTGTCTCATAATGCAGAAAGAGAAAAATAGTTTTCCTCTGGAAGCTGCAATAAACTCCATGATGAAACTTGCAAGGTCTGTCGTTGAACACGATCTCATTAGTCGATATTTGGTAAAACATGTAACACATCGATTAAGCGCTATGACTTTAATATTTTTTCGATATTCTTTGAGGAATGAATATTTTTCAATATTTCCCCATTTAAAAAAATAACTAATTCAATAAATAGATAAATATATATGAACTGTGGGGAAGCAAATAACTCGGATATTGATGACGATTTCTCTTTTATAATATTATGAGCAGCTGTATTTTACTATCCTGATCAAAGCTTGACCCGATAACGAGTCTGGCTTACACTGACAAATGCTTTTTAGTAAGGAAATGATCTTACTGTCGACGAATACAAACAGCTAAAAATATTATACATATTTATCGCCCTACAAAGGAATTTTATCACCAGAATTTTATATTATTATTATACTCTATTAACATATATTATTATCTGTTGCGATAGTTTATAGAGAACCAGTGAGGGATGCGATAATAGGCTGAATTGTAGATGAAAAAGACCACCCGAAGCGTCTGTACAACAATGTAGCTGCACTGTGATTGGCTATATGCAACATACATATATGATTATAAGTAACACCATGGAAGGTAAGGGGTCCATGGTAACACCGGCCAAACCAAAGAATACTGATAACAACCTAGTGTGCATTGTAGGGATAAAGCCCGTCACCATACTACCCTGATACGCCGCTGGCGCATTGTTACAGGCACAGATTTCTAGGACATCTAAAAAAAATTTCTGGACGGCACGGGATATAAAACCAATGATAACCACCAAGCCACTACATCAGAACAATATTAAGTTTAGAATCAAAACAGAAATGTAAAGTAAATAACACTATACAGCATCATGTTTAAATATTTTGATTCTAATTCCCACTCATCAGTCCAAACTTATTCTGTAGATATATATTCTTTGTCTTTCACTCGTAAGTCCGCATCTATATATAAGATCTGCTTTTGTTCAGTATTTTATTGTGAATGTAAATATTTCTCATGAATATCCACGAATTTAATAATTTCAGAAATCACAGCAAGGTAAATATCAATATGTTAGAATAAACGTATTGTGATGATGGACTGCGAAATCCGCGTGGGAAGCTGCTCGTAAATCACAACTGCAATCAATTTGACCTCGTCACGGTTCATTGGTATATACTATACATATACGTAATGATCGCAATCATCGCTGTTTAATTATCTGTTAGGTGCATTCTTGGAGGCAAGATATTGCGGTAACGGTGGAATGTTTATGTATTTGTATTTGAGGTCAGGCCTTTATTATACACAAAATCTGTTAATCAAAGTGATGATAATTTTTATGACGAATATTTTCAGCTACATTACTAAATACTTAAACCATTGACCATATATTTCTTAAAAATAAAATAACCATTTATATTACGGTGTTTCATTTTTGTGCACGTTATCGTGCATGGTATTGTAACAAGCATAATTGTGTATGCATCATATATGCCAGGCTATTGGCGGGAGCTATATTTCTATGTTTGACTCTGTCCTTTGACTCTATATTGGATAACTCATTTAAGTAAATTGCTGATTAAACTGAATGTTCTCTAACGACAATCTTGATTATACCTTACCATATTATGAAACCGAAAAGTGGAGTTAAATCCTTCGCCCGTATTGATTAAGGATGGGAGTAAACCTAACCAGTCCGCCTAAATGAACGGCGTTACCTTGTTACACGACCAATTATGGCAGATTTGCCCTTGTTAAATACAATCATGGAACATAGGGCTGTAAACCCAGGTCTTTCAGATAGTTTTTCGTCCTGATTCAATTTTCACTGGAAGCTAGCGTTAGACAATCGGATTTTCTCCTCAGTGAATACAAAGCCCAGACATGTTCATTCAATTGTGTTTTTTACACGGAATCTTTGTTAAGTCGAATTTACAGGGTATACGCGCGGGATGGATTTCGGTTCAGGCTTTGAATCAGATCTACACTTAATTTTTGAAAGGGAGATTAAACACAAACTTTCAAAAAAACTCGCGTGATATAAGAGCAATGCAGAATGAGGGTTCCGGAACAACAAGATCAAGATGATGATTGTTTGAGGTTGGGGAGTTTGGGTTTTGTTTTGTAGGATTGTTGGGTAGTGTGATTCGTAAATTTTATCTAATACCACTCAAGTCACATAAACAGCTACAATAAAATGTGGCTAGGATACAAATCATCCCAGGGATCAGTTTTGGTTCTCGAGATGTTTTTAGAAATATACTGTCAGTATATTTGCCTGTGGGGTCCTATGCCTTCTTGTCAGTACTCCGGGATCTTTTCCCGCAATCCTTGTTATGTTGCTTTTACTCGTAGTGTTATGAAATTCTAATCAGTCAATCAAATTATTCCATTTATAATATCGTCATTTTTTATGACATTTGTAAAGAATCGACGTGAAGTTAATATAATTATCTCTCTGTCTCTTGTAAAAAATCGAAGGTTTAACCTATATAGTTTAGCTTACAACAATTTTCAGTTTAGCTTATAGAGGATTTACCACAGTCATTTAATTCCAAACGCTATATCAGTGTAGGTGTATATTATCACTATCTATTTACATACATGTATTAGGAGGATGGGAGTAAGGGAGGGTATAATTCCATTGCAAAATCGTGCTATATACAACAAATGCGTCAGATCCGCCATTCACTGGGAAGTCGTCGTCCATTAAGAGTTTCCAAAGGTCCATAATCCAAAGACCTATTCACACCTAAATGAGCATAACCGAAAGATAAAAAGTAAATTGAAGTTACTTGAAAGACAGAAACGACCAACAATTTTCAATGATGCCCGCAAGATCAATTGATATTCTGTTCATCAAATCCGTATCACAATTCAATGTTCGTAGAGTGTAGTACATTACCGTGTCGTATCCGAAAAGTGATGTCACGATATCTAAAATAAATAGAATGTTCTAATGAACGTATTAATTTGGGAGATGAGTATCCCATGCAGTCACGCTTATTGCGACTGTTCATATAAACACTACGGAAATGTATTTCACATAGGGTTTATACGGCCCCCAGTCCCGGGTTAAGCGGAATCAGACACAAATTACAATACATAGTTCCAAAGATCCTCAACACTATGGTTATAGTTTGCAATCAACAGATGATATTTATCACTGAATTTAAGAAACTTGGAATGCAAGCGTTCGATTTTTTGACTTTGTTTTAAAAGCTTTTGAAGCAATGGCTTTTGACTTTGATTGAAATCATCAAAGTTATGACAAGCTCTAGCATATGCTACAAGCCGAGATATGTATACACCATATGCAGGTCCTTCAGGAATATTATCATTCATAAAAGGGTAATTTACAATGTCAAAATTGTAATCATCTCTATTGGCTATAATACTTGTTTTATTGAACAACTAGTTACATATCAACACATACTTGCATATTAATAACATTGCACTTTCATAGAAAACCCATTGAAAAGTAGTAGAAAAGTGACCATATTCGAAGCAAATTTCAGAAAAATATCTAAGAGCGATACACGCATAAAATAAATTGCTATGTTGAAATGGCGTAAAAATCTGAGGGTCAACCTATCAGTTTTTGTCAAATTTTCATGCTGAAAATGAGCTATGATATTTTTACGCTCAGACAAGGACAATTACAAATTGGGTTAATTTTATAAAATTTGTTTTTCGTCACTTGGCCTAGGGTGTTTTTTGCGAATTTAGTTGTTCTCGTTTATGGCAACCTGGGAGTATTTGCGAGTATGACAGTATACAAAACTGGTTAGTATTATAGGATATCCGATCAATAACTCCCCCACTTACCCCATCTTTTAATGAATTCTGTCAGCTCTAGCGGGATTGTATAAAATAATTCAAAATAACCAAAATAATTCATTTGATCCTTAGAATGAGCATCCATTGAGCTGTATACAAGCCATTAATGTTTATCCGCTTTCTAATGATGCCAGAGAAGTGGAGAGAATAAAACAGTCAAATTATTGGTAATTTTGCAACCGATTATTTTCTGGAAAGTTGAAAAATGCATGATGAAAATGCTACGTATATACCATTATTTCAAAGCTCAGGACAAAACCGCCTCGACTTTCCCCGAAAAAAAAACATTAAAAAGAAAAACAAATGGTCATTTTCGGCCCAACTTCCAGAAGAATCTGTACGATGTAATAAATTACATGGTGCAAAGTTCAAATGGCGACAAAAACTACCGTTTTTTGCTCAATGTTCGCGCCATAAATGAGTCATACGCCCATACACAAGCATAACTAAGGCTGTACTACATTTACTCCATAACCACGCTCACTGTGTGGATGATCTCCGTCGCCAATCCGCATTAGCGCGTTTAAACGAGTGACAATGCCGAACAGAATAATATTATAGATATAGGCTAATGAGAATTGAAGAATAATTATTACGTAACCATCAAAACGGGCGGTTTGTCCTATTATGGAATCAGACAGGGGCCAGAGAGCCCTTTGGTATACGTGTCCTGATTAACCTCTGCCATAATGCCATCCACCGTTATCAGATTTTTTACACAGGGATCGAAATATTCCTCAACACTCCTCAAGAGTGTGCTCTTCACAAACTCTATTACCGGGTACTACCATTTGCAGTAAAATTCTCTTTTGACTGGGTCCTTCATATCCTCGAAGACCTCGTAATCATGTATATAACCATTTAGTTTTCCCGCTTCCAGTAGGTTTCGCCACTTTCATTGTAAATGGATGGTGCAGGACCTTATCAGCATTTGGTATATATACTTTTTTGTCTCTATCGGATTTAGATAGAATCTGCTATGTTCTGAATCAAACGATGCCTCTTTCTGTCCCAAGCTATTTTATTGACTGCTTCTTGTCGACTGCATCGGAGAAATTCGGAAAGCTCCATAGCCCTTCGGGAGAGCTGGAGTGCCTCGGGAAGCTCTTGAAACCTCCGTAAATAATTGTAAAGCTCACGAGAGCTTCAGGAGGGCGAGGGGAGCTGAAGGAGCCCCGAGTGCAATATATCTCACATGAATAGGGTAAATAGTCTTTATTTTTAGGAAAGTCATACTAGCAGAGGCAATAACCTGGTTGACGTATGTCACATGTGTTCAAAGTCATTGTCTTGTCCGTTTAATTTAAGTACACATTTGAAAAGATAACATAATGATGACATACACATGACGCAGGAAGTTCCACAGACTGGGGGACAGAAACAAACATTCTTTGAGTTAGAACAAAGTACTCCCAAACCAATATGGTTGCTATTGAACCCTATATGGATGAACAGGTAAACATACCAGATGCTGGGATGCCATACTCCATTCATTTATGATGAAAGTGACGGGACATACTGGAAGCGGGAATATACATTGTTAAGAGATCTCCGCAGAGAATTATCGGTATCTACTGTTACGGCAAGTGGAAAACCAAATTCGAATTCTGGTAGTACGGCCACTATAGTCTTCTCCGTTGAATATCTCTGTCCATCAACTTCAAATTTGTTGTGTATATTGCTACCCTATTGGGGTAGACACCTATTGATTTTCAGCTTTATGACCTAAAGCTAGAACTTGCGTTTTTCTACAATCTCCCTTTTGTGCAAATTTTCCGTTTGAAAAACTTGTTTGTCGGATAGTTTTTGAATGCCTTTGTATATTGTTAATCAATTTCAAATTTGTTTTGCATATTGCTCCTGTCTAGTAGAAGACTCTATTGATTTTCAACTCTGAACGAAACATGGAACGTGCTGTTCTTCCACAATTTCCCTTACAAGCAGATTTTCCATTCGAATCTTTCGTAAAGTAGCTGTCACTGTGAAGGTAAAATAGTGGCTGACCAGTGTAACACTGATTTGCATATTCTCATTTGCATCTATAGCACATTCAGTGATTGGTTCACAGCCATGGATTCATTCGTGTCAGTACTATGCATATAGACGTAGAAGGAATTTAATGAATCACTGGTACATGCGTACATTTCGCCCATATATATGATTGGACTTTCACAGAGACAGTGGCCCAATAGCTTTTGAAATAGTTGAGATTTGAATTTTTAAAATTTGCCCTTCACATTACTCCCTCTAAATTGTTGTTTTCGGACAATAAATTCAGAAAGACCTAGCAAGATTCATTCCAAATTCGGTATATGTGTAACAAGCCTTAAGATGCTGCTTGGGATTGCATTTCATCTATAGGTATTTCCATGGATGACACAGTCTGGGCATCAACTTCGTTTAAAAAAATCAATTAAACGACTCAACCAATTTTTTCCAAATTTGGTATGTGGATATCATGCCACACACACACATAACAAAATGGCGCCGCTGGAATTTCGTTTTCTGACAATAAAATTAGAACGACTTATCGGATTCTTGGCGTGTGAATTTATGCTACTAAATATCGGTTGGGGTCAAATTCCATGTACGTATGCCCATATGTCAAGCTAAAAATAAATTTGAGGATGGTGTAACAGGTTCTTTCCAATTTTGATATATGGATATCATACTGCCAGAAATTCTTGGTGATCACTTTCCATCTGCATATGACTAAAGGAGGTGCCACCTGGGTGCAAATGTGAGTGAGTGAGTAGTAGGGTATAACGTCGTTTTCAACCTTGTTTCAGTCATATCACGACGGTGCCTACATCTGCCAGAACACGAAAGTGCTCACAGTTCCTATTACCCTGGACACTGATAACCCCTGCCAGTACAGCTCCCGGTCACACATCCAAGTATTGACCTAGCTTAACATTGCTTTACTTCGGTGATCTGACGAGAACCGATGTGTCCAACGCTATAAGCCGTACATGTGAGTTTTATTTCCATATTATATAATATTAGAACCACTGAACAGATTCTTTCCAATTTTGGTATGTGGATGTCTTTCCACAAGATGTCATTTGGGATTGCGTTCTGTCCACACATTCATAGATGGCGCCACCTGGAGATCAACTTGAAGTTCCGTCTCCGCAAAACGAAAATAGGATTAACGGATTCTTTACAAATTTACTATGTGGATAGCTTGGCACAATATGTCACTTGTTACTTCATCTACATATGCCCGTAGGTGACTGGAATTATTTTTCCATCATGAAAATGAATTCTTCCAAAATTTAGTATATCGATATATTTCCACAAGATGTAGCTGTTAATTCCGTGTCATCCACAAACACAAATGGGTGACCCCACATGGAGATCAAACTTCATTTCCGGACAACAAATTAGAATAACATAATGGATTCTTTCCAAATTTGGTCTTTGGATATGCCACAAGATGTCGCTGGGGATCGAGACCTAGGACCAACATGAGTTTTCCAGAGCATTTCCATCAAAGCTCTCTAGATTTGTATCTAATACAGCTTATGCCGGTGCTAGGGGCCGTGTGGTCATATCATCCAAGTTACCACATGAACAGGTACAATAAAGGTTTATCTGAGATACAACACATATCACGAATCGTTAGATTCTTGGTATGTACTTTAGAATAGGTTAACCGGAAGACTATACTGTGAAGTCATGTGACTCTGTCAGTATGTCGACACCTCTTCCCACTTCCCTTATATGTGTTGTAATTCCTTTCTGGACTCTAAACTTGAAATGCCATAATGGATTATTTTCTGATTTGGTATGTGGACATCTTGCCAAAAGATGTAACTTGGTATTGCATTCATTCCTCTTCTTTGAAGTAGCAGGAACACAACTGGGCTGGGTGATGCTTAGTTGGTTCGTCGTGATATAGCTGAAATAATGTTGAAAGCGACGTTAAATTCTATTCACTCACTCACCCTTGCATTCATTCCACATTGGGTGACGCCACCTAGAGGCCAACGTGAATTTGGTTTCCACAAACTGCAAATTAGAATGACTTATAAAAATTTTTTTGTCTACATGTATGTGGATACTTTGCTGCAATATATTGCTTGTGATTATTATATTTAGCAATACTTAATATTTAGTTTACTCAGTGTTGATCGATTGTATCCCGTTAAAACGTATAAACTTGCTCGATACAAGTAAAACTTCAAGACATATCGGTTTTAATTGTCAGTATGTTGTTCTTTTCAATAATCTCATTGACATGTATCAAATTTCTTTATTGGGTCGTCGTATTTATCGATAACGACTCAACTACTTTGTGAAAACATACGAAGTTGACATCCCTTCGCCTTATGGTTATTTACTGAACGATCATAATCCAAGTACTTCTGGACATCAAAAGTTGAAGACAAATGTATTCGACGGTTTTACAATGCCAAGTCTCAAATCTTTAGTGACTGAAAAAGCAGTACGACCCGGAGACGGTCTATATACGAGATTCACTCTATCTTGGTTTACAGGGGATGAGTGCCAAAATGGTCAGATACGGATGACTGGTCCAAGTAGGGAAGGAATGAAACGGAGTAAAAGAAAATATTCGCCAGGCAATAATGGGAGAGTGATGTTTGCCAATTCTATAAAAGAGGAATGTGGTGAAGATATCGGCAAGAGGAAGCAGCATTATTTAAGACAAGGTCATGCCCAATATGAATCGGTTGAAATGATCACGCAGGCTCATAGTTTTACTACGTTTAAAGTAGACAGTCAGTCAGCTTCAAAGTGAGTGCAATATTACTTATTTGGAAGCTATCAAACGGTCTCAACGAAAGAAAGAACGTATTTGATATATTGAGAGATGGTGAAGTGATGATTTGAAAATGTAAATGATAAATAATTTTGAAGATGAAGTAAGCCGTGATTATTCAAAACAAGTATGTCGACGCTATACGACAATACAGACGATTACAATTTTGACATATTTAACCACTCATACGGCGTATACATAATTATGTCAGAAAACTTGTCAAAACAAGGATATACCACCAAACCCCTCCGTTCCAACTTTCTCAAATCTGTGATAAATATCCTACATTGACAGCAAAATACGATCGTAGCGTGCAAGATCTCAGTCTGGTGCTACGTTTCGTAACTTGCGTCTAATTTCGCTTAACCCGGGACTAGGAGCCGTTTGAACACCATGGGTGTTCAACGGAACAGCCACGATCAAAGCGTGGCTGAGATTAATCGTACCGTACTCTAGATAAATAAGTGCGATGGAGTGCCCAAGTACATCCATCCATCCACCAACACCCGCCTTCATCTTCCTGGATCTGGTGTATTCAATTCGGTGTCTATATGCTGTTTGTATAACTCTTTCTATCACATTACTGGAAGTTTGCTTACGAGTCGCCTAAGATCCAAAACAAAACTTCAAATCATAGTTAATTTTAAAATCCTGAAATGGCATTATAGCACCGAACTCTTTTTGGACCAGTTTTCAATGAAGAATTCTTATCCCTCCACATACGAAGTTTGCATACTGAGAGACATAGAGTGTTTGCCGCGGTCCTTCGTCTGTCTGTGTGTCTGTCGGTCCCTCACAAATACCATGTCAACTTCTTCCACAGTTTTCATAAGAAGCTTCTGAAACGTTGCCAGACATTTTTAACGTGGTTCATAAGATGTGAAGTCGTTCATGAGATGAAATATAAATATTAGTCATATTTATGACGTTTTAGACGTTGCCGATTTTCTACATAACCTAGTCGCACAGTTTTAACTGGATACGTCTGATACTGTGTAACCCAACAGTCTTCACTGGATACGTCTGAAACTGTGTAACCCAACAGTCTTCACTGGATACGTCTGATACTGTGCAACCCAACAGTCTTCACTGGATATATCTGATACTTTGTAACCCAACAGTCTTCACTGGATACGTCTGATACTGTGTAATCCAACAGTCTTCACTGGATACATCTGAAACTGTGTAACCCAACAGTCTTCACTGGATACATCTGAAACTGTGTAACCCAACAGTCTTCACTGGATACGTCTGATACTGTGTAACCCATCAGTCTTCACTGGATACGTCTGGTACTGTGTAACCCAGCAGTCTTCACTGGATACGTCTGAAACTGTGTAACCCAACAGTCTTCACTGGATACGTCTGAAACTGTGTAACCCAACAGTCTTCACTGGATACGTCTGCTACTGTGTAACCCAACAGTCTTCACTGGATACATCTGATACTGTGTAACCCAACAGTCTTCACTGGATACGTCTGATACTGTGTAACCCAACAGTCTTCACTGGATACGTCTGATACTGTGTAACCCAGCAGTCTTCACTGGATACATCTGATACTGTGTAACCCAACAGTCTTCACTGGATACGTCTGATACTGTGTAACCCAACAGTCTTCACTGGATACGTCTGCTACTGTGTAACCCAACAGTCTTCACTGGATACATCTGATACTGTGTAACCCAACAGTCTTCACTGGATACGTCTGATACTGTGTAACCCAACAGTCTTCACTGGATACGTCTGCTACTGTGTAACCCAACAGTCTTCACTGGATACATCTGATACTGTGTAACCCAACAGTCTTCACTGGATACCGTACGTCTGAAATTGTATAACCCAACAGTCTTCACTAGATACGTCTGAAACTGTGTAACCCAACAGTCTTCACTGGATACATCTGAAACTGCGTGAACACGTTTAGTTTGGTTATCCTATTAAATATTGTGGATATCCTATTCATGAGATCAGTTATTGATTTTTGTCAAAATTACCAGTTGATTTACTTGGTTGATTTTCTTCATTTATTCCAGTATGGTATATAGACTATGTTCTTGTGAATCAACTAGCCCAACAGTCTTCACCTGATACTTCTGAAAGTTGGTAGACATATTTAATATGGTTTTGGAGATGTACATATATTTATGCGATGATATCCTTTTATTTTGTTATATTTATGACGTTTTCTGCATTTATTCCGGTTTTCTAGACCCTTTTTGTGTAACCCAACTAGTCCCCCAGTTTTCACTGGAATCTTCTGAAATTTTGTAGACATGTTTAATTACCATGAATTGGTCGTTACAGATTTTATCCCATCTATATTCCAAGAACAAATTATAATGATCCTTCCTTATAACCCCCACTGAACTGAACTGAACTGAACTGAACAAAAACCTTAAAATCTGCCATAATTCAGTTATGCTACATTCACTTATTCTGCGCCGAGGCTTACGGGTTTTCTGAACGCCCGTTTCTTTTAACCCTGCCAGGACTGGGGAGACGCCAGTATCCCCGCTCTCCCCCCCCCCCTTTTTTTTTGTTTATCATCTTGAGGTCATTTTGAACCTGTTTGTATAACCCAGACTCATGGGTAAATTGAAGATGGTGGCCATTTGGGGTACGTCATTTTTCGTCACAATTCCTGCTTTTCTATGACGAAAATTGGACAAAATCTATTTTATTTCACATCAGCTATTATATCTACTTATCATGCAATTTTTGCAGAGAAAACACACGGATAAAAAAAAAATAATAAAAACTGACCGAAAAATCGACCAAAAATGCCTGTGACGTCATCATAGCGATCATTTTGATTTTTTTTTGATTTTTTTACATTTTCTGATAGAGCTTGATCGAAGGGTATAGTGTGGTAAGTTTAAGCCTTCTAGCCCAAAGGGTAAGAAAAATATTTAGGTGAGTGGGTGGAGCGAAATCCCCCCACGCTTCCCAGGCCTAAGCCGAGGCCAAATAGGGTACTATATTTCCAAAGTGGTCGTTAAGGGAAACATTCAAGGTTTCCGGTTTCATCTGTTCACAAATATGCCAGGTAATTCATCATAATTGAGATTCTTCCACTTTCTACTCTATAGGAATAATATCATCACCATTCTTAGCGCCCTACCCTATCCCCACACATATTGTAGTCGGGAATAATCATTCTTTTTGGATTCCCCGACTACCTCCGTTCTAAATAAACTTGATAAACTGAAGCTAACTTCATTTGAAAAACCTTCGGATGAGTTTGGCAAGGTTATGATGTTAACCTACCTAGAATTGCAAAGCTTCTCACTTTCCGTTTACCGGTACTTAGTTCTTGTTTCAGATCCATGAGTTTAGTTCAAATAGTTTATCTTCCTGATCTCTATGAAATGAACAGTGGAAAGATTTATCCAATGAAGATGAAAGTCTGACACCTAGTCGAGTTTAATGCCTTGAGACAATTGTATTTCAGAACATCCACGTCCATTTTGGAAAAAAAGCTTGATGACTATTTATTACACATGTTCGAATGTTATACTTTTAAACCATCTTCTAATCGCTCCAAAAATGAAAGCTTTTTTAGAACTTCTTCTAAGAACGTTAAAAAAAGTTATAATGTACAAACTCCGTGTCGTCTCAAATCAATTAACTTTACACTTATTTTAATCGCAATACTGGTTGACGATAGTTTGTAGATGACGTTTAACAGTGATAGGTTTCCATTTTTCAGAAAGTCACAATTTGTTTAAGTTTTGAGAGAAAATTATGACACCGTGTATATGGATAATGAAAAGTTCACCTCATTTGTATCCGACGTTGATAGATCAAAGTACAAAGGGTCCCACATCAGTGCAGAACAATTAAAGAACTCAACAGTAAATCCGTCAATATCAGAACTCTTTTCTTTCAGTTTACGTATTCTTCAAATAGATAGAAGACCCTGTAATAGAAATAACACAATCGTGCGTTCAAACAACTCAAGTGTGTTCATGCGTGTAGCTTTCAAGTTACATTGATCTTTAGAAATAATATCTGTCGGTGTAGAAATATTTCCACTCAGGACTGATAAAATAATTAATATCCAGTTTGGTGGTAATAAATTATAGATGGACGTGTCTTATTCAATTTCGAGTGGAAATACTTTCTATATTCTAGAAGCTTTTCCATACAAGCTGAAATAATTTCCACTCGTGAATAAGCCATGGTTAGTCTCATGTTTTCTTCATTTGGCATATTACAGTCGTATGACCGAGTGTGCTTTGACAATATATAGCATGCTGACTTTTGTGGGGTTCCAATTCACAGATGTATATCGTAGGAAGTATCTTGCAATCACATTTAATTAACTAAACAGATGTGGTGATTAAATATCTTGTCCTGAACGGTAAATAATTATACCTTTACCAGCGCATCCTCGGAGGTGTAACGTTAACAGAAGGTAGTTCCGATTAAACACAAGATAAGGGATGAGACAAGAATCAGGTTGAGTTGACGAACTGGTTTTACAACCAGATCTCAAGCAATAATACACCCTTGATCGTACCGCCGTCAGAGTAATTTCACTGTGTCTAGCATGCAAGACTTGGAAACTGGCGAGATTATCCGGAGTAGGCATATTATGTATGAAAATAAAATAAATAAAAAGACAGACGTCAGAGACCCGATTAAAGAAGACGAACTGAAAGAATATTCGAAAAATCTCACTATTTAATATTTCTAACATAAAACGTTTCGTGCATATTAACTTGTACATTAGTTTAAACAAATTCAGTAACATTATTCTAGTGTTCATATATGTATAGTTATTCTGTATTATAATTAGGTTAATATTTCTTATATTAAAACTAATAGAGCTTCTTGACCAGGTTTAGAAATAGAAGTTTTTCTTGGAAGTTTTTGTTGACCTTTGGGGTCTAGGGTTCAGTATTTCATTCTTCAGTCTGTATAGCTCACATTTGTTATGCGCAGTATAGGTCCGGTTCTCTTGGACTATTCGATAGCCCCATAGTATGGTTGGCCGTGGTGGACAAATATCTCTATTATGTATGCGTATATATTCGAATATATATGCATATTAAATCCAATATATGTCCATATATATTCACAGCCAATCACAGAGCAGTTTTATATATGCGTATTAAATGTTTTTGTATGCAGATCAAATCATTTTATATACATATTAATTCAGATTTCAGCCCTATATATATAGAAGTTTTCTACATACTAATTCGATTTAATCTCCATACCAATTCACATTTATGTCGGACAATAATCATTTATGTCGTACATAAATCAACCAATAGAATCACAGGAATTATATGCTATATATTAAATAGCTAGCTTCCCTTCCCACAAGTTGCATCCGGCTTTTGACCTAACTTGTGTGACCTTTCTTTGTTGACATTCGGGACAAGATTTTATATGTCCGATAGCTTGATAGCGGTTTGCCGTTTTTATAGCTGGAAAGAGTCACGATAATTTACACTGTGCAAAGATTGTAGCCATATTGAGATTGTAGACTCTTATAGCCACCCCTTTTACGAATGTAGGTCATTTTCCCCCCTGTCATTTCCCCCTTTTCACACCTACAACCAATTGTTAGCAGGTTAACTACCCCCTCCCCAACCTGAGATGCAGTTTTGAAACCCTTGCATTTTGACTTACCTGAAGATTAAGGAATTACCTGCTCACACAGAAGATGGTTTAATCTCAAAATTCTAATCATAAACTCACCCGTACCAGTTAATCTCCAATCAATAGGAGGCTAATAAATATATAATAATTTGAGAAGCTTAATCTATCAACCTATCAATTATAATTGTGCCATTCAAATAATTCCGTTACTTTTATTGGTTGGTAAAATTTGTGCCTATCTAAGACTACGGTACTTAAAGATAAATCTGTGAAGAAAATAATTTATTGATGGAATTACATTAAAAAAACAACATTTGTCTTTTCCTGTAACAGTTTATGATAAATAAAAATTGGCATTATTTTACTGGAAGAAAACATTACCTGAATATTTAACCCACAACAGCTATATGGACAAGTAAATATAAGGGGGGAATATGACAGGGGGGGGGGGATATGTCCAGGGGGGGGATATGACCGGGGGGGAAATGACAGGGGGGGAATGGGACAGGGGGGGGAACATGACAGGGGGGGAACATGACTGTATACTCCCCCTTTTACATCACATTGTCAATGCACGTTTAAACTGTGGTTATCTTCTGGGTTGTATTTTTTTCTAGGTTCCTCCGAAGAAACTTCGTAAGCCATAGCAACTTTACATACAAAATTGTTAATAGAAATACTCATTCATAGAATATAACGATGTCTTTATCCATCTTCATACACAGGTCGATTCACACACTTCGAAGTGTGGACCTTGATCTTTTCACGCCCAAAGCAGCGTTTTAATTACGATGTATCAGCAATTTAGAATACAAACAACTAATGGTATACCCTGGAACACTAGTACTTACACATTCGTTTACGCCCTCGCTAACAGTTTTCGAATTATATATATGATGTCTGTTTACGATTTAAACAAATTTCCTAACTTTTAAGCGTGCACTTGTTAAGCTAAGCTCAATACGAATATTATATATTTTGTACTTAAATTCCCAACTCTCAAACTGTATATAGCTTGTAATTGCATTCAGGTACGTTGGTTATTTATTGAATAAATATATCAATGAATAAATAAAACCATTGTAGTGATAATACTCTCGAACTCTGTTTCATAAATCTCAGCACGGTGAAACATCCAAGAATCGGCCACATCAATGGCACGGTGTGTATATCTGTTAGCGAGTTGTAAACAAATCGTCCACTGACAATGATGGCTTGTCTTTCTGGACACGGAAGTGAAGTGATGGCGGGAAGGAAAACTATTTATGTCGCACATAATTCCTGTGATTCTATTGGTTGATTTATGTACGACATAAATGATTATTGTCCGACATAAATGTGAATTAGTATGGATATTAAATCGAAATTAATATGAAGAAAACTTCTTTATATATAGGGATGAAAGGTGAATTAATATGGATATAAAATGATTTGATCTGCATACAAAAACATTTAATACGCACATATAAAACTGCTCTGTGATTGGCTGTGAATAAATATGGACATATATTGGATTTATTTTGGAGATATATTCGAATATATACGCATACTTAATAGCGATTTTTGTCCACCACGGCCTACCATACCCGTGTACGTAGATTAATTCATCAGTGAATCTGCCAACATTAACCCAACTACAACTCCATCAGCCGCCAGCTGGGGTCTATTCGGTCTCCACAAGAGATCAATTTCCCAGGCTTTCTTCACCACGGTTTAAGCCCTAACGCATCTAATCTTCCGTAAAACTCCAATCCATTGGACGCGTTTGGAATAATCCCCGCATTCAGACCAAAGCAAGAAGTGAATCCGTCTCCAATGTCCGTATGAGAGTGATGATTTTCAATAGATTTGATGGCCGTTAAATATTAATTAAGACGGTATACAGCCACCAAATGAATATTGGTAAAACCAATACTTCTCTGAATTCAGAACGTACATCTTCCACAGTGACCACTGCCTAATTCAACAGTTAATCATCCAGGCCGATTGAGAGATTCGAGACTCGATCAAAGGGAGAATTACAGTGTAAATGAATATCTTTTTATTACCAGATGTGAATATTTTCAACAAGGGAATTTCTCCGATCTTCATATTGACCTTACTTTTAGTTTGTCCGAGTTGAGGATACAGTATATCATCATTGTCATAATAACTTCATGTATATCAATATGCATGCAAGATACTCTTGATTCAGATTGTTAATGTATTTAATACTGGAAATAGAATATATTACTTGTAATGCGAACCTATCATTCAGGTGATGAAATATAGACCACATACAGCCATGCATTATGGTCTCTTTTTTGTTCTCGCTATATATTGTAAAAATAATAATTAAACATCGAGAAATTTCGAAACAGCTCTATTGGAAGACAATAAAAAAAAAATTGTCGAGATAGTAAGTCGAAATTTAGATCAGATACTAAATCTAAATTTCGTGTCGAAATATCAAGTTGGTATAAGTCGTATATCTCGTCGAAATTTCGATTTACAAAGTTCGACTATAAGTTTCTCGAAATTTAAATTTAATATATCGAACTTTCGAATTACCATTCCAGATAGCATTGATGGAAAAATGTGATAATTTGTGTGAAAGTGTCGAGATATCAAGTCGAAATGATACTTTTGCGATGGGGAACTCCTTTAGAAACTCCTTTGAGAAGCCAAAAATAAATTTCTTCAAATCTGCACAACTATCTGTTCCGTTCAGTAAACAAAATCCAAGTTTTTATATCATAAACGATTAAAGTAAAAATTGACGTAAAACCAATCTGATTAAAACCAGATCTGAAAAAACAAACGCCTCCATATTACATTTAAGATTTGTAACTAAGTCCCGTGTTTCCCTGTTCAAAAACCGCACAGATGAAGGTCACGCGTCTGGCCCGTCTCACTTTGCAGTGAGAGCTGTGACAGGTGTACGGCATATGACAATCTCATATATTTTATCTTGTTTCGCCAGAATAATATTTTCCCCCCTCTAGAAACCATGATGATATTCGATTAACATAAATAGAATGTACATATATCGATCAATTCTAGGACACATTTCTCTTTTCATATTATCTGCTCTCTTCCCCACGCAGTTGTGGCCTGGCCTTGATGTTTCAAACCTACATCCCTAACGCATGGAAAAACTATGTGATTCGTCAGTACCCAGAACACGGAAACGGGGGTCCACCGATCGAACATGCTGTAAGCAGTCGTCGCCCAAGATAACTCCATCCATTCGAGATCTTTTCATTTGAAATATTAACTAAACTGCAGATTCCGTCATATCTATTTGTCGAATTCTTCTTCTTCGAGACTTTTCTTGTCCGGCCAATAACTTCTAAATGCCTTTGTCGATCATCTTCAAATTTTTTATGGATATTGCCCACGACTAGTGAAGACACTTATTGACTTCGGAGAACTTTTTCTACAATTTTTCAAGGCTGCATGAATGAATTCGGAAGTGTTCAGAAGAACCACGGTAACATCCGCAATTAAAATGAAACTTGACTGAGGTATATGCCACCACTCTCATAAATATTCAGGGCATACTGCTGCATTGATCAGGTTGTGCATCCACAACTCAATTTCCGGGATTTTACCTGAAATCCAGGTATAATTTCCTGAAATCCACGTATATCATCCCTGAATTAAAGCTATATTTCCTGAATTTTAGGGGATTTTACGCACCTGAATAGGGTCGTGATCTTACTAATCATTGTGATAAATTTGCCTGAATTTCAGGGAAGATCCTCTCATTCAGGAATTTTTTCCTGAATTTCAGGAAATCAGCCCTTAATTTCAGACAAACTTCCTGAAATTAATTCGTGGATCAATTCAGGACTATTCCCCGAATATTTGTGAGAGTGAACGACCCGAAAAAGATATGGACATATATTTGGAAAATAATAATCATTTTTTTAACATCTTTTATTTCTGAGAACAGCTGACCGCTCTTTAATGACGGTACAACAAACTTTTCAGTATTACTCGTGATTTGTTGTTTATATTTCATACCTACATTGGTTTTTTAGAACCGTTTGGAAACAATCAGATCTGTATGGAAGTCGACTGCCTTGAAACTGTCCGAACTGAAGTCTATATGGTGAAATGTCGGACTGGGTTCATGACTCGATCAGCATCTTCATACTTTCCCCCCAACATCTACTTCTTCACCAGAATCATCATCATGTTTCCTCCCAACACGTACTTCTATTCAACATAATCATCGTCATACATCCTCCCAACACGTACTTCTGTTCAACATAATCATCGTCATACATTCTCCCAACACGTACTTCTGTTCAACATAATCATCGCCATATATCCTCCCAACACGTACTTCTGTTCAACATAATCATCGTCATACATCCTCCCAACACGTACTTCTATTCAACATAATCATCGTCATACATTCTCCCAACACGTACTTCTGTTCAACATAATCATCGCCATATATCCTCCCAACACGTACTTCTGTTCAACATAATCATCGTCATACATCCTCCCAACACGTACTTCTCCTACACCATAATCATCGTCATACATCCTCCCAACACGTACTTCTCATACACCACAATCATCGTCATACATCATCCCAACACGTACTTCTCATACACCACAATCATCGCCATACATCATCCCAACACGTACTTCTCATACACCACAATCATCGTCATACATCCTCCCAACACGTACTTCTCATACACCACAATCATCGCCATACATCATCCCAACACGTACTTCTCATACACCATAATCATCGTCATACTTCCTTCCAACACGTACTTCGCCTACATCACAATCATCGTCATACATCATCCCAACACGTACTTTTCCTACACCATAATCGTCGTCATACATCCTCCCAACACGTACCTCTCCTACACCACAATCATCGTCATACATCATCCCAACACGTACTTTGCCTACACCATAATCATTGTCATACATCCTCCCAACACGTACTTCTCCTACACCACAATCATCGCCATACATCCTCCCAACACGTACTTCTCCTACACCACAATCATTGTCATACATCCTCCCAACATGTACTTCTCTTACACCATAATCATCGCCATACATCCTCCCAACACGTACTTCTCCTACACCATAATCATCGTCATACATCCTCCCAACACGTACTTCTCATACACCACAATCATCGTCATACATCATCCCAACACGTACTTCTCATACACCACAATCATCGCCATACATCATCCCAACACGTACTTCTCATACACCACAATCATCGTCATACATCCTCCCAACACGTACTTCTCATACACCACAATCATCGCCATACATCATCCCAACACGTACTTCTCATACACCATAATCATCGTCATACTTCCTTCCAACACGTACTTCGCCTACATCACAATCATCGTCATACATCATCCCAACACGTACTTTTCCTACACCATAATCGTCGTCATACATCCTCCCAACACGTACCTCTCCTACACCACAATCATCGTCATACATCATCCCAACACGTACTTCTCCTACACCACAATCAACGTCATACATCCTCCCAACACGTACTTCTCCTACACCATAATCATTGTTATACATCCTCCCAACACGTACTTCTCCTACACCATAATCATCGTCATACATCCTCCCAACACGTACTTCTCCTACACCACAATCATTGTCATACATCCTCCCAACACGTACTTCTCCTACACCATAATCATCGCCATACATCCTCCCAAAACGTCCTTCTCCCACACCATAATCATCATCATACATCCTCCCAACAGCCTTTACCAAACTCATCGTTATACTTCCTCCCAACACGTATTTCTCCTATACCATAATCATCGTCATATTTCCTCCCAACACGTACCTGTCCTTCACCACAACTATCGGCATACATCCTCCAAACACGTACTTCGCCTATACCATAATCATTGTCATATTTCCTCCTTACACGTATTTGTCCTTCAACACAATCATCATCATGTTTCCTCCCAACACGTACTTCTACTACACAACAATCATCGTCATACATCCTCCCAACACGTACTTCTCTTACACCACAATCATCGTCATACTTCCTCCCAACACGTACTTCTCTTACACCACAATCATCGTCATACTTCCTCCCAACACGTACTTCTCTTACACCACAATCATCGTCATACTTCCTCTCAACACGTACTTTTCCTACATCATAATCATCGTCATACTTCCTCCCAACACGTACTTCTCCTACATCACAATCATCGTCATACTTCCTCTCAACACGTACTTCTCCTACATCACAATCATCGTCATACTTCCTCCCAACACGTACTTCTCCTACATCACAATCATCGTCATACTTTCTCCCAACACGTACTTCTCCTACATCACAATCATCGTCATACTTTCTCCCAACACGTACTTCTCCTACAACACAATCATCGTCATACTTCCTCCCAACACGTACTTCTCTTACACCACAATCATCGTCATACTTCCTCTCAACACGTACTTCTCCTACATCACAATCATCGTCATACTTTCTCCCAACACGTACTTCTCCTACATCACAATCATCGTCATACTTCCTCCCAACACGTACTTCTCCTACATCACAGTCATCGTCATACTTCCTCTCAACACGTACTTCTCCTACATCACAATCATCGTCATGCTTCCTCCCAACACGTACTTCTCCTACACCACAATCATCGTCATACTTCCTCCCAACACGTACTTCTCTTACACCACAATCATCGTCATACTTCCTCCCAACACGTACTTCTCCTACATCACAATCGTCGTCATACTTCCTCCCAACACGTACTTCTCCTACACCACAATCATCGTCATACTTCCTCCCAACACGTACTTCTCTTACACCACAATCATCGTCATACTTCCTCCCAACACGTACTTCTCCAACACCACAATCATCGTCATACTTCCTCCCAACACGTACTTCTCTTACACCACAATCATCGTCATACTTCCTCTCAACACGTACTTCTCCTACATCACAATCATAGTCATACTTCCTCCCAACACGTACTTTTCCTACACAACAATCATCGTCATACTTCCTCCCAACACGTACTTCTCCTACACCACAATCATCGTCATACTTCCTCCCAACACGTACTTCTCCTACACCACAATCATCGTCATACATCCTCCCAACACGTACTTCTCATACACCATAATCATCGTCATACTTCCTCTCAACACGTACTTCTCTTACATCACAATCATCGTCATACTTCCTCCCAACACGTACTTCTCCTACACCACAATCATCGTCATACTTCCTCTCAACACGTACTTCTCTTACATCACAATCATCGTCATACTTCCTCCCAACACGTACTTCTCCTACATCACAATCATCGTCATACTTCCTCTCAACACGTCGTACGTCTCTTACACCACAATCATCGTCATACTTCCTCTCAACACGTACTTCTCCTACATCACAATCATCGTCATACTTCCTCCCAACACGTACTTCTCATACACCACAGTCATCGTCATACTTCCTCCCAACACGTACTTCTCCTACATCACAATCATCGTCATACTTCCTCCCAACACGTACTTCTCCTACATCACAATCATCGTCATACTTCCTCCCAACACGTACTTCTCTTACACCACAATCATCGTCATACTTCCTCTCAACACGTACTTCTCTTACATCACAATCATCGTCATACTTCCTCTCAACACGTACTTCTCTTACACCACAATCATCGTCATACTTCCTCTCAACACGTACTTCTCCTACACCACAATCATCGTCATACTTCCTCTCAACACGTACTTCTCCTACACCACAATCATCGTCATACTTCCTCCCAACACGTACTTCTCTTACACCACAATCATCGTCATACTTCCTCTCAACACGTACTTCTCCTACATCACAATCATCGTCATACTTCCTCCCAACACATACTTCTCCTACACCACAATGATCGTCATACTTCCTCTCAACACGTACCTCTCTTACACCACAATCATTGTCATACATCCTCCCAACACGTACTTCTCTTACACCACAATCATTGTCATACATCCTCCCAACACGTACTTCTCCTACATCACAATCATCGTCATACTTCCTCTCAACACGTACTTCTCTTACACCACAATCATCGTCATACTTCCTCCCAACACGTACTTCTCTTACCTCACAATCATCGTCATACTTCCTCCCAACATGTACTTCTCTTACCTCACAATCATCGTCATACTTCCTCCCAACACGTACTTCTCCTACACCACAATCATCGTCATACTTCCTCCCAACACGTACTTCTCCTACACCACAATCATCGTCATACTTCCTCCCAACACGTACTTCTCCTACATCACAATCATCGTCATACTTCCTCTCAACACGTACTTCTCCTACACCATAATCATTGTCATACATCCTCTCAACACGTACTTCTCTTACACCACAATCATCGTCATACTTCCTCTCAACACGTACTTCTCCTACATCACAATCATCGTCATACTTCCGCCCAACACGTACTTCTCCTACACCACAATCATCATCATACTTCCTCTCAACACGTACTTCTCTTACACCACAATCATCGTCATACTTCCTCTCAACACGTACTTCTCCTACATCACAATCATCGTCATACTTTCGCCCAACACGTACTTCTCCTACACCACAATCATCATCATACTTCCTCTCAACACGTACTTCTCTTACACCACAATCATCGTCATACTTCCGCCCAACACGTACTTCTCCTACACCACAATCATCATCATACTTCCTCTCAACACGTACTTCTCCTACATCACAATCATCGTCATACTTCCTCCCAACACGTACTTCTCCAACACCACAATCATCGTCATACTTCCTCCCAACACGTACTTCTCTTACACCACAATCATCGTCATACTTCCTCTCAACACGTACTTCTCCTACATCACAATCATAGTCATACTTCCTCCCAACACGTACTTCTCCTACACCACAATCATCGTCATACATCCTCCCAACACGTACTTCTCATACACCATAATCATCGTCATACTTCCTCTCAACACGTACTTCTCTTACATCACAATCATCGTCATACTTCCTCCCAACACGTACTTCTCCTACACCACAATCATTGTCATACATCCTCCCAACACGTACTTCTCCTACACCATAATCATCGCCATACATCCTCCCAAAACGTCCTTCTCCCACACCATAATCATCATCATACATCCTCCCAACAGCCTTTACCAAACTCATCGTTATACTTCCTCCCAACACGTATTTCTCCTATACCATAATCATCGTCATATTTCCTCCCAACACGTACCTGTCCTTCACCACAACTATCGGCATACATCCTCCAAACACGTACTTCGCCTATACCATAATCATTGTCATATTTCCTCCTTACACGTATTTGTCCTTCAACACAATCATCATCATGTTTCCTCCCAACACGTACTTCTACTACACAACAATCATCGTCATACATCCTCCCAACACGTACTTCTCTTACACCACAATCATCGTCATACTTCCTCCCAACACGTACTTCTCTTACACCACAATCATCGTCATACTTCCTCCCAACACGTACTTCTCTTACACCACAATCATCGTCATACTTCCTCTCAACACGTACTTTTCCTACATCATAATCATCGTCATACTTCCTCCCAACACGTACTTCTCCTACATCACAATCATCGTCATACTTCCTCTCAACACGTACTTCTCCTACATCACAATCATCGTCATACTTCCTCCCAACACGTACTTCTCCTACATCACAATCATCGTCATACTTTCTCCCAACACGTACTTCTCCTACATCACAATCATCGTCATACTTTCTCCCAACACGTACTTCTCCTACAACACAATCATCGTCATACTTCCTCCCAACACGTACTTCTCTTACACCACAATCATCGTCATACTTCCTCTCAACACGTACTTCTCCTACATCACAATCATCGTCATACTTTCTCCCAACACGTACTTCTCCTACATCACAATCATCGTCATACTTCCTCCCAACACGTACTTCTCCTACATCACAGTCATCGTCATACTTCCTCTCAACACGTACTTCTCCTACATCACAATCATCGTCATGCTTCCTCCCAACACGTACTTCTCCTACACCACAATCATCGTCATACTTCCTCCCAACACGTACTTCTCTTACACCACAATCATCGTCATACTTCCTCCCAACACGTACTTCTCCTACATCACAATCGTCGTCATACTTCCTCCCAACACGTACTTCTCCTACACCACAATCATCGTCATACTTCCTCCCAACACGTACTTCTCTTACACCACAATCATCGTCATACTTCCTCCCAACACGTACTTCTCCAACACCACAATCATCGTCATACTTCCTCCCAACACGTACTTCTCTTACACCACAATCATCGTCATACTTCCTCTCAACACGTACTTCTCCTACATCACAATCATAGTCATACTTCCTCCCAACACGTACTTTTCCTACACAACAATCATCGTCATACTTCCTCCCAACACGTACTTCTCCTACACCACAATCATCGTCATACATCCTCCCAACACGTACTTCTCATACACCATAATCATCGTCATACTTCCTCTCAACACGTACTTCTCTTACATCACAATCATCGTCATACTTCCTCCCAACACGTACTTCTCCTACACCACAATCATCGTCATACTTCCTCTCAACACGTACTTCTCTTACATCACAATCATCGTCATACTTCCTCCCAACACGTATTTCTCCTACATCACAATCATCGTCATACTTCCTCTCAACACGTCGTACGTCTCTTACACCACAATCATCGTCATACTTCCTCTCAACACGTACTTCTCCTACATCACAATCATCGTCATACTTCCTCCCAACACGTACTTCTCATACACCACAGTCATCGTCATACTTCCTCCCAACACGTACTTCTCCTACATCACAATCATCGTCATACTTCCTCCCAACACGTACTTCTCCTACATCACAATCATCGTCATACTTCCTCCCAACACGTACTTCTCTTACACCACAATCATCGTCATACTTCCTCTCAACACGTACTTCTCTTACATCACAATCATCGTCATACTTCCTCTCAACACGTACTTCTCCTACATCACAATCATCGTCATACTTCCTCCCAACACGTACTTCTCATACACCACAGTCATCGTCATACTTCCTCCCAACACGTACTTCTCCTACATCACAATCATCGTCATACTTCCTCCCAACACGTACTTCTCCTACATCACAATCATCGTCATACTTCCTCCCAACACGTACTTCTCTTACACCACAATCATCGTCATACTTCCTCTCAACACGTACTTCTCCTACATCACAATCATCGTCATACTTCCTCTCAACACGTACTTCTCTTACACCACAATCATCGTCATACTTCCTCTCAACACGTACTTCTCCTACACCACAATCATCGTCATACTTCCTCTCAACACGTACTTCTCCTACACCACAATCATCGTCATACTTCCTCCCAACACGTACTTCTCTTACACCACAATCATCGTCATACTTCCTCTCAACACGTACTTCTCCTACATCACAATCATCGTCATACTTCCTCCCAACACATACTTCTCCTACACCACAATCATCGTCATACTTCCTCTCAACACGTACCTCTCTTACACCACAATCATTGTCATACATCCTCCCAACACGTACTTCTCTTACACCACAATCATTGTCATACATCCTCCCAACACGTACTTCTCCTACATCACAATCATCGTCATACTTCCTCTCAACACGTACTTCTCTTACACCACAATCATCGTCATACTTCCTCCCAACACGTACTTCTCTTACCTCACAATCATCGTCATACTTCCTCCCAACATGTACTTCTCTTACCTCACAATCATCGTCATACTTCCTCCCAACACGTACTTCTCCTACACCACAATCATCGTCATACTTCCTCCCAACACGTACTTCTCCTACACCACAATCATCGTCATACTTCCTCCCAACACGTACTTCTCCTACATCACAATCATCGTCATACTTCCTCTCAACACGTACTTCTCCTACACCATAATCATTGTCATACATCCTCTCAACACGTACTTCTCTTACACCACAATCATCGTCGTACTTCCTCTCAACACGTACTTCTCCTACATCACAATCATCGTCATACTTCCGCCCAACACGTACTTCTCCTACACCACAATCATCATCATACTTCCTCTCAACACGTACTTCTCTTACACCACAATCATCGTCATACTTCCTCTCAACACGTACTTCTCCTACATCACAATCATCGTCATACTTTCGCCTAACACGTACTTCTCCTACACCACAATCATCATCATACTTCCTCTCAACACGTACTTCTCTTACACCACAATCATCGTCATACTTCCGCCCAACACGTACTTCTCCTACACCACAATCATCATCACACTTCCTCTCAACACGTACTTCTCTTACACCACAATCATCGTCATACTTCCTCTCAACACGTACTTCTCCTACACCATAATCATTGTCATACATCCTCCCAACACGTACTTCTCCTACACCACAATCATCGCCATACATCCTCCCAACACGTACTTCTCTTACCCCACAATCATCGTCATACTTCCTCCCAATTTAATGCAACAACGAAAGGGTGGCGAAAAACGATGCTGGAGTACTGACAAGAAGTCATATGACCCCATAGACAAATATACGGACTGCTTATTTCTACATGAGCAGTGTGACTAACGTTACAAGACCTACGACGTAGGGTAGGCATTAGGACTGCGACGCGCACTGAAATCTTGGACCCCCCCCCCCCCAGTTGAAAACCTGCCTATATTAAGATGGGCACATCCAAGTCAGAATCACCAGGGATTTTCATCAAAAATCCACAAAAAAATTCATCAAAAGTAGATCAGCTCAGAACTTGCTGGTAACAGTCCCCTAATGCACCTTCATGCCAAAATTCAAGGTTCTAATGTCAACGGTTCTCCTTATTTTGCTGACGAAAGGATTCGGATGGACTGACTGACTGACTGACTGACTGACTGATTGACTCACTCACTCACTCACTCACTCATTCACTCACTCACTCACTCACTCATTCATTCATTACCGGACAATTTGCAAATGAAAGCCTACATCACAATCACAAGAACCAAAAGTGGCCCCTGTGATGATTTGTATCCCAGTCACGATTTTATTGTAGCTGTTCATGTGAACATCTTGAATGACATGCCCTAACTACCACCGGGGGGCTTCACTGGTATTATACCACCGGGGGGCTTCACTGGTATTATACCACCGGGGGGCTTCACTGGTATTATACCACCGGGGGGCTTCACTGGTATTATACCACCGGGGGGCTTCACTGGTATTATACCACCGGGGGGCTTCACTGGTATTATACCACCGGGGGGCTTCACTGGTATTATATCACCGGGGGGCTTCACTGGTATTATGGGCCACTGGTATTATACCACCGAGGGCTTCACTGTTATACCACCGGGAAGCTCTGAGTGATATACCGGGGGGCTTCACTGGTGATATACCACCAGGGGGCCTCACTGGTGTTATACCACCGGGGAACTCACTGGTATTATACCACCGGAGGCTTCACTGGTATTATACCGGGGCTTCACTGGTATTATACCGCGGGGGGCTTCACTGGTATTACACCACCGGGGGGCTTCACTGGTATTATACCACCGGGGGGCTTCACTGGTATTATACCACCGGGGGGCTTCACTGGTATTATACCACCGGGGGGCTTCACTGGTATTATACCACCGGGGGGCTTCACTGGTATTATACCACCGGGGGGCTTCACTGGTATTATACCACCGGGGGGCTTCACTGGTATTATATCACCGGGGGGCTTCACTGGTATTATATCACCGGGGGGCTTCACTGGTATTATACCACCGGGGGGCTTCACTGGTATTATATCACCGGGGGGCTTCACTGGTATTATACCACCGGGGGGCTTCACTGGTATTATACCACCGGGGGGCTTCACTGGTATTATATGCAAATATTTCAGAGCGATGATGTAATAGCCCTATCAAGTCATCTGTTGGAAAATGATGAACTACGTAACCGCCAGATAGTAAAAACGGCTCAAACGAGGGAGGGAGTATTATTGAATGCAAGTTCTTATTCAGAACAAATACCTGTGATATCCGACGCCGACCAAGCGATTCATTCCCCACCATGTATACAAGTCACAAAACTACAATCACAATGATTTGTACAGAGGGCAAATCGAGGACGAAACGTCCATCAGCCGGATCTCACCATATAACAGGCAACAATTGAACGCAACATTAAAAGGATGGTGGAAAACGATGCCGGAGTACTGACAAGATGTCATATAACTCATAGACAAATATACTGACTACACATTTCTGAAAACATCACAAGAACCAAAAGAGATGACTTTTGTATCCCAGCCACGCTTCTATTGTAGCTGTTCATCTTGAATGACATGGTCACACGACCCCTAACACCGGCTGGAGCGGTATTCCATACAAATATTTCAGAGCAATATCAATATCAAATCATCTGTCAACACATACATCTCTTTCACCGTGTTGAATTCCTCAGCCTGGTATGGAATATTCCTTGCTATGTTGTGAAATATTCCACTGCTGCTATGGTTATGGAATATTCCATAAGTTTTGTTTCCAGCGTATCCATAATTATATTTTTTCGAGATTTTCAAAATTACTTAATTTAATGGCAACCTCAGTCTTCAACAATCTCGCCTGCCCGGGTGCTGTACTGGCTGGGTTCATCAGTGTCCACGATAATAGGAACAGAGGACTCTCTCGTGTCCTTGCACATGTGGGCATCGTTGTGATATGACTGACATTTTTTTGAAACGACGTTAAATCCTACTCAATCACTCACTCGATCTCGCCTGCAACGACACACAACCGTCTCATATATAATATATAAGTCACATCCTATCGGTTAGCAGTTTATTAGTCCTTTCCACACGACTCGAGTAAGGTTTTATTGTGACTGTTCATTTGAAGATAATGAGGAACCGCGTGCGGTGTGCCCAAACTATTTTGGCTTGCTGCATATTTCCTTTATATTGTAATTACCAGTACAGGTCATCAAAGTAATAAACTGACTTCATATACAGTGATGAGAAAAGCACACGGGTCGGTTTAAGATGGCAGACAGCACATCCAACATTAAAATCCCAAAGGCATGATTGGTGAATACGTGGCTGAAGTTTTTTAAATATTCTTGAATATTGCGGGAAATATTGCTTTAAATTTAAATCTCTCTCCCTCAGAACAATTACTCGACAAAAAGTGTTTATCATCTTGTTTTGAGAGTAAATGTTAACTATGGCATGATGAAGTTGACTGACCATAAGATTGGAAACGGAAACTGAACAATGAATGCCAGACTTGATTACATTATATCGTATTAGAACATAAAATGTAAAATTGGTCAACCGGCGAAATTATCAATATATTTACTTGGACTTTTGCAGATGGTTATGGATTAATATGAAAATACAAATTTAAAATTTCGGATTGTGGTAATTAAAATATGATAATGTGTGCCAGCTTGTTTCTATATACTAGGTAAAGTCGATAGGATATTGTTTGTTTTTTTCTCTACAAAGATATAAATCGCGCATCTGATGGAATTTGGCATCGCGGAAGGTAAGCAGTAATGTTCGGCACTCCAAGTATGTTACATCATATATCAATTTAATGATGTATCTGTTCATATCATAGCCTACTCGCATACTCTGATAATGGAGCAAAATTATCACACAGAAATAAATCATAATTATTTCTAGTTTTTAAGAATAATTAAATTGTCGGTTTTCTTCCCAGACAAATTGGTGTGGAAACAGTCCATTAATAAGAAAAACTTACACAGTGACGTTATCTGTAATCTGATTGGGATATTGTCCAGATACATAATTACTATAGTATAGTATTTGTTAATAGACGTCCTTCCGGAAATCGTGTTAAATTGAAGCCACCAACGTATGGAACGTACTACAATAAGAGCCATATCCAGATACAGGCGAGCTAAGCATCTTCTTAGTCTCTATCCTATAAAAGGAGGCTACGCTTTTTGCCAATATCTGCCTGTTCGTAGCCCCATCGCTTTCCGGAATAATTACTCGCCATAAATGATTTAGAGAACTTTTCGATAAATTCACAAGACCAAAACGTGCGAAGACAACTTGGTAAGATTGGCGGGATGTATCGCCCGCAATTCCAATCGGACAGGAGGGAGTTTTTTTTCTTCTGACCGTCAGTGTTCGCACTTTCCCTTCCCCCAGGGACCCAATGTAATTCGTGCTAAGTATTTCTTTTGTCGTTTTGTCCTCAATGTTTAATTCGAGCCATGCAGCTTGCCTGGGGTGACTTTCGGTCGGCAAATCGATGTGTAAGTTTACGCAGAAACATCTCGCTGCTGGCCAATCCATAAAGAAATTAAAACGCGCAGCATAGTAATTGCCCCGGTTGCACAATGGTAACTGCTCAATATTTTAAACGGCGAGGGCCTGTCAGATTGCGCCTGGCCCGCCCCTGTGACATATCTAATGCATAGGGGATTTATGAAACTCGGCGCGCGATATCTGCGAATTCAGATGCGCATTATAATCTAATTAGGCTTGCCATACTTAAACCGTCCTGATTACTTCGACGTTCGGCACTTTTTGAAAAATTTGCAAGGGCAATATATATTGGGTATAAGGACCGTTGATCTGATTTGTCGGACACCTTGATCCAAAACTCAGTAGCTTAACTCCGATCAAAACTGATAAAATTTCCCCATCCTTTATCAACGGGTATATTGAATCCGACCGGTGGCCAGCAGATGCAAGCGCTCTAATAGTACAAAAGTCCAAGAACCAGGAAACGTCTTTCGCTCTATAACAGCAGTAAAAACAGTGACAGTTGTCCATAAAAGCCTTCTCTGCGTTCTCGTCTTTTCTCCTCCATAGAAGTTTATAGTTCAAACTGTATCCACAGAAGAGCACCATCATGGACTACCCTTATCTTAACCAAACTTTTGATGCGGCCAATTGTTCCTTGCCTGGAATGGATACTTCTCTACAAAATTGTAGCATCCCATGTTCATACGGAGACACCACACCCTTCGGCCAGATGGGGCAGGGCTATAGGTACAACACGGTACGGAGCTTCCCCACCAACCCTGCCATGACCACGGGGAGCTGCAGTATGATTCCCCGGCCAAGAGAACACCCCCAACCACCCGTATTCCCGTCTGGTAAGTAAAACGGATTTTATAGTTTATATTGAGTGAAGCCCGCCGAGCGAAACAAGATTTGGTCGGGGAAAATTGTTTTAGGTCGGCGTAACTTGGTTAATCACTTCTACTTAGCCCAAGTTGATTAGGAGGAAATCTGATTACCAAATGTATAACTACAAATTTTGCATAATTTTCACCCGAGCTGAAAAGTTCTATTTATTTACAGTCGAAAAATTTGATAAAAACACTGAAACTTCGTCAAAATCCAATCAGTCCTTTATTAGCGCTCACCTCGCGGCACGCGGTGGCAAGCTTGACTCAATTTAGCCGCCGGGGCTCAGTCAAGGGGGCCGGAAAACCGATTTCTTGCGTAAACTAAACTGGAGTAAACCATTCCAAGACGTCACCCCAAATGTGAGAAATTTTGATCTATTCTTTATTGCATTTATTTTGATTTTCTCCCCATGTTTGCCATGGCACGATCTATACAATAAAATGTCAACCCAACTAACTCACTTCAACGCAGCTTTTCATATCGGACTTAATTCATTTTGACTTCGCCGTATTCTACCAGCCACGTTTCGAATAAATTGGTTTCATTATTTCTATATGGTAGAATAATTGCGGATTAAGACGGACCAAACTGGATTATCATATTTAATAAAATTTGAAACCTCATTCTGTTCCTGTATGCCAAGGCTTTATTTATGAGCATTATGTAACATATAATATTCATTCGTTAACGCAATAGTTCCATTTTACTTATATATTAATGGCTATAAATTAGTTGTTTTTTTTACTTATATTGACGGAATTATGTTTCGAAATAAATAATTGTATGTATGTTTACAATAAACCTGCCTCTTTGTTTTGAATTTTGTTATAAAAATAATTAAGTTGAGGATGAATGTGAAGGAATTTGAATATATAAATTTATATCAAATTAATAATACATTCAAGATTGTTCTTTTGATTGTTCATTAAAGTACCATTGTTAATTCAGTTGGTTTATAAAAGGGTACACAATGTATCATCATTTCCAAAGAAAATTTGTAATCTCGGGTTTGCTCGGCTGATCTACCCGAAATTATAACGAAATCAACCACAACTATATTCTTCATATTTTCGGTAAATATTTGATTGGTTTGCAGTTCTTCTATCATTCGTCACGTTTTAACAATTTACATGCGGTTTAGAAAACATTTTTTCATATTTCATAAACGTGTCTTATTGTTCCTTTTTGTTTTGGTTTTAACTGTGATTTTCCTTAATATACGGTATTTTACCGTTTACATAAAATATCAGAAAAATTTCCAACCATTTCGCTATTTACCGAATATATATATATAGTTGAATTAATATACGTATCCATGTGATAAATCAGAAGCCACACTTGACATTTAATGATTTTGTTTGAGGACTTAATTATGACATTATTTCAATGTACTTTAAATTTGAAATACTTTAAAATCCATGCATATAAACAAAAAAATGGATTCCTGAGACAACCGTTGGAATTTACGGACGATGGCATTGAGCCACTCGAGTCAGTATGATTCCATCCGATCGAAGAATTTTCAGAATTTGGACCTCAACTCAAATTAAGGAATATTTTCATTTATTGAAATACAAATAAGAAAACGAATCAGAAGTTAACATGGATTAATTTGGTCATTTAACCGAAGGGGATTAAATTAAGTATATTTGAAACATAAAACATTTTGTCAGGGGCTACAAACTTCTTTCTAACCGTACAATACTGGATATGCATAGTTTCGCATTCTTGTAAAACTAGGATCATAGCGTTTTCTATTTTGTCGGCACATCATTTATTTTCAATATTGCGATGACTGAGCTATTTTCATGTTGAATAATATATTGGGGTATCGTTTCTTTTCGTCATCGAAATGTCCCGAAAATTAAGGACTGCCTTTATCACCCACTTATGTGATCCATGCATCCCGCTCCCTCCCACATCACCTTCTGTCCTTCGCCCCACTCCGTCCCACCAAATACACATCACTGAAAGACGCGATTCTTAATGACGATCTTTTTCATCGTTATATCCCAATAATAATTACAGAGGCCAAAGAACAATCGACAAAGGCGAAATATAGTATTGAAAATTGTCTCGAAGACCACACTGTCAAATAGTCGACGCCTGTGTTCAACACTCGTCAAATGTGAAATCTTCTGACATAAATCACGAACCAATATTTATCGAAATTGACAAGGTGACCATTTTTAAATAAATTATGAAATGAAATGTGCAAACTATTTCAGCGGTATTCAAATTTTCATCACTGATGTGCAAAATGGTGTTCATATTTGAACACGTCCTGTGTAACATTTATTGAATTCAGTTTTAAAATACTTATCGTGGGGAAATTGTTTGCACATTTTATTTCACAACTTCGTCAAAAATGGACACATTGTCAATTTCGATAACATTGTAGTGATTCATAAACACATTTTCACATTTTACTGATACTAGCGTCCATCCTTTTTTGAGAGTGCCTATTTCTGTTGCGATTTTAATTTTAGCACTGTGATCGCCATTTGAACACCATCAAGTAGTATACACCGCGGTCGGTGTGTTTACACAGCGAAGGAAACATTTACACCATGGTGAAAATAGTGTGCACCGAAATATTTATACTATGGAGAAAACATTTACACCGTGGTGTAAACGCGTGGAAATGTGTACATCACAGAGCAAACATTTACACTGCAGTGGAAATAGTTTAGACCGAAATAGAAATGTTTACACCACAGAGAAAAAAACGTTTACACCGCTGTGCAAATATATTTCACTGTGGTAGAAATGATTTCACAGCGGTGAAATTGTAAACAGTTTCACCATGGTGGAAATATTTACACAGCGGAGTAAAAAATTACATTGCCGTGCAAATAGTTTACAACATGAACAAACATTTACACTCCAGTGGAAATGTTTACTCTACGAAGAAACATTCACATCGAATTGCAAATAATTGACACAGTGGTGGAAAGGTTTACACCGCAGATAAAATAAATACACCGCGGTGCAAATAATTTTCCCCATGTCGG
This sequence comes from Hanleya hanleyi, assembly GCA_036873755.1. Lineage (NCBI taxonomy): Eukaryota > Metazoa > Mollusca > Polyplacophora > Lepidopleurida > Hanleyidae > Hanleya > Hanleya hanleyi. The sequence goes on from JAVTVY010046435.1 coordinate 102,819, forward strand.
AAATTCTTATCCCACGAGGAAATTATTTACACCACGGTGCAAATGGTTTACACTGCGGTGGAAATGTTTACACCTGGGAGAAAAATATTTACACCGTGGTACAAATAGTTTACACTGCAATGGAAATATTTACATCTCAGAGAAATTATTTACTCCGCGGTGCAAATACTTCACACCACGGTGGAAATGTTTACACCAAGTTGGAAATGTTTACACCACAGCGAAAATATTTAGGTCTTGATGCAAATAGTTTAGACCACAGTGGAAATGTTTACTCTGTCGAGAAAATATTTACACCACGGTGTATATAGTTTACACAGCAATGGAAATGCGTCCGACGCACTGTATACTATTTGCACCGCGGTGTAAATAATATCACCGCGATGTAAGCTTTTCCACCGCGGTGTAAATATGATGACTGGAGTGCAAATAGTTTTTGCATTTCCTTGCATTTTCCTAAATTTTCTGGAAATCTTTTGTGGTAAGTCGTGTTTTACAATAAATCTATTTGAATTACAAAAATGATGAAAACCATGAAATGATTCCATGAAACTGAAGAAAGAAATCGCAGGAAAATTACAGCGAACCGCGAAAAATGGAGAAAATTAATCGAAATTCAGTTGATTTAATAGAAAATGCAAAGAAAATCAAGGAAACTAAAAAATATAACAAATGTCCCCCATGGATAACCGTAGTATTGTTCAGTATTAACAGTACGCTTATCCTCGCAGCACATTGATTCTGCGCTTTACAGCGTTCGTATTGAATTATATTACCAGTATACTGATTACCAGTTATATCACAAGTATACCACCAGTTTTTTCACCAGTATATCGGTTACTAGTTATAAACCAGTATTATTACCGGTAGTTATGTCACTGGTGTACGGTTACCAGCTTCCATGGGTAACCTCAAATCTTAATTGAAACTCGCGATTCAAACGATCTGCGAAGACTAAATTCATGTCTTACTTCGTTGACCAAAATGGAGGAAAATGTCCAGATTGCAGGATACACTGAAAAGAAAATCCCAGAAACTTCAACCGGGGTACAGGCATTCAGCAGAATATTCCATAACATAAACCGGGGTATAGGCATTCAGCAGAATATTCCATAACATAAACCGGGATATAGGCATTCAGCAGAATATTCCACAACATAAACCGGGGTATAGGCATTCAGCAGAATATTCCATAACATAAACCGGGATATATGCATTCAGCAGAATATTCCACAACATAAACCGGGGTATAGGCATTCAGCAGAATATTCCATAACATAAACCGGGATATAGGCATTCAACAGAATATTCCATAACATAAACCGGGATATAGGCATTCAGCAGAATATTCCATAACATAAACCGGGATATAGGCATTCAGCAGAATATTCCACAACATAAACCGGGGTATAGGCATTCAGCAGAATATTCCATAACATAAACCGGGGTATAGGCATTCAGCAGAATATTCCATAACATAAACCGGGATATAGGCATTCAGCAGAATATTCCATAACATAAACCGGGATATAGGCATTCAGCAGAATATTCCATAACATAAACCGGGGTATAGGCATTCAGCAGAATATTCCATAACATAGCAAAAATTTCCATAAGGATGTTCCATACAAATTCAATTTTATGTCTATTGCACATGTTTATTAATAGGAAATGTAAGCTTTGAAGAGAACAGTTGTGGAAGGATTTTTGAATTGGTTAATTTGTTTTCCAAATTGTGAGGCATTGACGACTTCAAGGAAGGAACACTGGCAAAATGAGCCCCATGACGATGGTATTTCACGTTAGCATCCCTAGCTCTGTCTCCAAGAGACGATGGTATTTCACGTTAGCATCCCTAGCTCTGTCTCCAAGAGACGATGGTATTTCACGTTAGCATCCCTCTGTCTCCAAGAGACGATGGTATTTCACGTTAGCATCCCTAGCTCTGTCTCCAAGAGACGATGGTATTTCACGTTAGTATCCCTCTGTCTCCAAGAGACGATGGTATTTCACGTTAGTATCCCTCTGTCTCCAAGAGACGATGGTATTTCACGTTAGCATCCCTCTGTCTCCAAGAGACGATGGTATTTCACGTTAGTATCCCTCTGTCTCCAAGAGACGATGGTATTTCACGTTAGCATCCCTCTGTCTCCAAGAGACGATGGTATTTCACGTTAGTATCCCTCTGTCTCCAAGAGACGATGGTATTTCACGTTAGTATCCCTCTGTCTCCAAGAGAAGCCTGGCGACCTCACATTTCATGAGATTTTCCCATTCAGTATTGTTTCAGGAAACGATTGAGGCATTTTGAAGAAAAGTTATTAGGACATATGTGGGGGTTTTTTCTATGAAATAAGGTGTTTTCATGGAATTCCTATCTAAACCATTAGTGTAGGGTTAAATAATAATAGTAGATCATACAATATCCCAGATTATGCAAAAACAACTCTGGTGACACCATAATTTTACCCTTTTCGTTGAATGTTGAGACTCTGAGCTACCTCTTATCGAAATATACTAAAAATGACATTTATTTTCGTAATATAAGAAAAATTCCGTAAAGAATATTCCGCTGGTGTTTCCAAGGAGTATTTGGTAATGTTTAAGGATTATTTCCAGTGATATGTGATTATCTTCCTTACTATTCTACGTTAAAACAGGATGATGATTCATACAGTTTTGTTTAGACAACGAAACAACCGTGATAATGATTATTTTATTTCGATAAAACGAACATTTTGTGAGCTGGAATACAATAGAGTATTTCGATCCTCGAATATTGAATCTCTCACCAGCGTCCATAGCACTGTGCGGTACACACGCAACTGGAACATTGGATTTATACCCTTCAAGGTTGACAAGCCTAACGTGGAATGAAATGCAATATATTTGAATTATACTTGCTTTCCCAACATGCAATGGAAATAGTGAAAATGGTAGTTTCTTTCGTGAAAAAGCATTGGAGGACGAAATTATAGAACTGTGATTATTTCACTAATCTCCATTTGGTACAGTGGACGCACATATGCATCCAGTCTACAGACTGACGTTGGAGAGCCATTTTGAAACTACATTCGGCGGTCATATATAAATAAACATCACGTGGATTGTGATAGCCAATCAGGATCAGTCATCGTCGGTTGCTACTTTGCAAGTAATTCGATAGATCGACATTTCAATCCTTTTGTACAATCAGTAATACATTCGTCTCGAAAAAGATCAAACTGAATCTACTGTAGATTGAAACAATCAATCTAATAAACTGGAATTTTTAATCTGATCCGGGAAAAAATATACCGTTTCCTTTGATGAAAAGCTCTAAAATCTGAGAAGATTGGAATTAGGGACAAGGTTCAACGTGGTCAATCTAATTAACTTAGAGAGCGATGACCTGTTTTATATCCTCGTTTGGAAGCAATATATTAAATGAATCTACTGTTGATTGAAAAAATCAATCTAATACTAGAATTTTTAATCTGATTCGGGAAAAAATATACCGTTTCCTTTGATGAAAAGCTCTAAAATCTGAGAAGATTGGAATAAGCGACAATGTTCAACGTGGTCAATCTAATTAACTTAGAGAGCGATGACCTGTTTTATATCCTCGTTCCACAACACTCTTATTAAAAATAATTCATTGTATTTCTGTCTTGGAGAGGGGAGTTTGGTCTAATGACACACTGCAATGTTTATTCCACTCATATGGTGACAGCAAGTTTTAGAGGTGGATCTGTGTTGGAGGGTAGATCCTTAAGATTGATATCAAAATTATTAAATGTATCGATTTTTTCAATTGCGTTCCTCGCCAAATCAAGACCACAGGAGAGTTTTCAGTAAAGTATGTGATATCATTCCGCTGTATTGGTGATGTTTAATTCCCAGGTCATTTTGTGGATGGTGCTGTGGGCCCAAATGCTCTAACATCATTGTTAATGGTTGGCCAATATGTGGATAGTCCTCTTCTCTGGCAAACACTCAGAGCCCGATCGGTGCTGACCAAGCTGAATACGTTATCGCCAGGCCGTCATTCACAAAGCTACCAAAACAGTTAAAATTTCAAGGGATTCTGAAATTGTTATTTTCAAAATTTTGAACTATTTACCTAACAATTTCAAAATTGCTCAAAATTTTAACTCTCATAACTAATTCACAAGGGTTCAAGTGCAGGATCATTGTGACGGCTTGAATAGTGCTTGTGAGCTCACACACTATCTTTACAGACAGATGTGATCCTTATGCCACTAACATTATTTTTAATGGTTCATATAGCTCATTGGACCAAATGTGAAATATTGCGTATACATATCTCGTCCAGTAGCATTTGCTAGATGCTGTGTTAAATGTGACGATTTAAATCAACGTCACAAAACATTTTTGCAGAAACTTATAAAACCGGGCTATTCCACCAAGCGCCTCCACTCAAAGTTTCTCAAATTTGGCGATACATATCACATGCTGATAGCAAAATACGAGCGTAGCCTGCAAGATCTATGGCGTTACGTTTCGTAACTTGTGTCTAATTTCGCTTAATCCGGGGCTAGGGACCGTATGAACCCATGTACTTCAAGATCCTCGTGGTGCTCATATGAACAGTCACAAACAAAGCGTGACTGAGATACATCATTCTCTGGATGACGACTTTACAACGATTATTATGGATTAAGAATACTGATCAGCGATACGGATTTTATATTTTTGGAACATCATGATGTCTTGTCGGCATCACTGAAAACTGTTGACCGCTTCTCTCTTGCAGGAAACTAGCCTATGTTTATGTATACTATGATTGTCGTTTTGAATTTGATGCTAATATTGTTATATGGAATATGGAATAGGTCTTTGGGTTATGGACGCGGATATTCTTTAATGAACGACGGCTGAATCATGAATGACGGACTAGACGCTTGTAATTTTCCGACTTTAAATACAATTTGATTCGATTGATTTCATGAGTCCTCCAATATATTTCAAGTACACCGTGAGCCTACTTAAGGATCAATCGAAAACTATGATCAAGCTCCTTTGATGAAAAGCTAGTCAGTATTTGACAAGTTAAATAAAGTCATTTCCAAACCTTTTCGGCCTATGTGTGCTGTTCATGCATAGACAATGAGGAGATGGAATACAGTATCATTCACAAGCACGGTTCGAAATAGAATTAAAATACATGTTAATAAAGTGCAGCGCCATAAATCGCCCACTGACTAGACACATATATGTAGGCCTATACATATATGGAATGGTTCCGATGTCAGAGAAAATAGATCTGCACGCATACAACCTATCAACTTGGCAGTAGAAAAGTTATCATTCCATTTTGTCGTAATAAAACTTTTGTAGTAGAATTGTATCATTCCATAGTGTCTTACTGAACCTACACGTTTAATACCGTATAGCCAGTCGTCGACCGTGAAGAAGTTCTGCGCCTTGCAGACCAATTCTTGATACAGTGAACTAATTGTACCGTACAACTGATGTTTATAACTTGTAGTGTTACATGATGTTTATAACTTGTAGTGTTAAATGATGTTTATAACTTGTAGTGTTACATGATGTTTATAACTTGTAGTGTTGCATGATGTTTATAACTTGTAGTGTTACATGATGTTTATAACTTGTAGTGTTGCATGATGTTTATAACTTGTAGTGTTACATGATGTTTATAACTTGTAGTGTTACATGATGTTTATAACTTGTAGTGTTACATGATGTTTATAACTGTAGTGTTACATGATGTTTATAGCTTGTAGTGCTACATGATGTTTATAACTTGTAGTGTTACATGATGTTTATAACTTGTAGTGTTACATGATGTTTATAACTTGTAGTGTTACATAATGTTTAAAACTTGTAGCGTTGCATGATGTTTATAACTTGTAATATTTCCTGGTCTGCCATTTGAGGTGTGAGGCCTGGGGATGAACAGCTACCCCCCAACCCCGACCCCTCCTCACTCCATCCACTGCACCCACACACCCGAAGTGTTTCTGCACAAGGTCAAACTATTCCATGCTAAATTCTGATTACATTTTTTTGGGGGATATCCTGAAAAGGTGTATCTCTATGGATTTCTTAGGACGGTTATTCCATGAGCAGATACCGGTTATTCCATGACCAGATACCGGTTATTCCATGAGCAGATACCGGTTATTCCATGAGCAGATACCGGTTATTCCATGACCAGATACCGGTTATTCCATGACCAGATACCGGTTTAGGGTTAATCCAAGTAATCATGGACAAGCTGTATTTTTCGCTATAATTGCAATTAAATTATAATTTTGATGTACCGGAGTTATGGATGGATGGACAATTGCAATTAGTTGATGGCCGATCACCATTTAGCCAATAGACACTTAAACTAAAAATTCTGAAACTAAAAGTAAAAATATTGTCATTCAGTGTTTCGTGTTTAATCCATTTTGTTTCTCTGCAGTGATTCAGATATATATGATAAAGATTGTTATCTCGATTTTGTCGCCGCAGTATAAACGTTTATGCCCGTGAGATTAGAACGTCAAAGAACCATTCATCAGACAGGCCAGCGATGAATAACAGAAATTTAAACCTCATTACACGCTGTTCACTATCGTCGTTCAAGTGTCGGTTTGCTATCATTTGGCCGGGCAAAAGACTAGCTAATTCCCGTAATGCACCGTTGAGATTTGACGAAATCAATTACTAGATTGGATCGAGCAATAACTATAGCCCACCGAGTTTCTATTCCCACATTTGGGAAAACCAGTTTTAATCAAAACTTCCAGAATTTATCAACCATAGCATAGGTGCAGGACGTGTGAAAATGCCCGGCTGTAGAATGGAGTCCGAGACACGTGACCAGAACGAAAGCAGCAATTAGGAACTTGAAATGGATCATTTTGAAGTGATTAACTGAAGTGGACAAAGATTGACAATACATGGTCGCGTGGCGGTCGCAATCATATAACGAGCTAATCAAACGACGGGAGCGCTTTAACACAGAACACAATACCACGTTATTCCATCTTTAACTACCGTCACATGTCAATGGGCGCGGCCTTCCATATGTAGGCACATTAGTGTTTGTAAGCTTATAGCCCGACAGAGCGCCCGACCAATAACAATATTGAGGGCTGTAAATAGGGGGAGGAAAACTTATTAGAAGTAGTGGTCCCGGTGTGGTTTGGATTTTTAATCAGTCCCGCCTTGGAGGGATTGTGTGAATTAACCAGCTTAAAGCGATCTAATCGTCCTCCCCATGGGTGTCAACACTGGTTACAGATGGTACAGGCGTTGCTCAGCCACCATCCTTCCTCCATTGACGTCTCGTCCCATCTAAGGCACGTGTATGTGTTATTATAGCAAATTAATGAATTATTAGGCTGATCATTTGGCTGCCACATTAATGATTGACCCACCACCAAAAATCAGAGCTTATTTTAACACCAAATTCAAGTGGATAACGTTCCTGTCTATAATTTGTTCCTTGTTTTAAAATCTTTAAACGTGAACGATTCGAAAATTGTGCCCTTGAATGTGTATATATTGACCTGTGTGTATTATATTTTATAATATTTTAAAGTACGAATTATTATAGAAATAATTTGATGAAATACAAAGTATACGGAGACTACTCTCACCATTATCGAGCATGACCGTTATTCGAGAAACGCGCCATCACTATCCATTGGCCATCACCAAATATGGTTTTGTCATCACCAGTATTTGGTGATGTATTTACCTCATGCACCTTTCGTGGGTGATGCAGACTGTCATCACTTTTTCACATCGCCATTTTATGGTCATTGACTCAACCCCTCCATCAGGGTTGAAGAGGCACCATCTTTGTTCTGTCTGTGTTGCATATATAGCTAGGTATTGAGAAAACATGGGACGCACATCACACTGATAGTGAAAATAACAGCTAACATTTTATATTAAAAATGATATTATTGTACAGGTACTTGTATATTTTGCAGGTTTTCCCAGTCCTGCCTCCGTCCACGCCCATTTGACGTCAAAAGGTAAATTATAGAGTTGAATTTTGATGTGAAAGAATAATTTAATTGCAGAAAGCGAAAACGATACGTTGAAATAAATCTGGCGGCATTCTGGATATAGTCAACATTTGAGGTGCACCAAATCCAGGGCCAAGAACAACAGTTGGTACAGCATCTTAGATTATATTATCAGTTATCTTGCAGGTATATAATATATTAATGAACAGGTAAATCTGCTTCTCTATTTTAACACACTGTTTTACTTGTATGCAACAGAACAAACGTTATGCATGCCCGATCGGATTGCGAAGTGTGCCTGTACTCCTACTATTATACTAAGTAGTTACTTTGAAACATCAGTCGTCCGTGGAAAATGTTCAGCACAACGTGAGTGTCTATATATTAAAATTGAACCCAGAAAATGAACCAGATTGTGTTGTATGGATTAATATTAAATTGTATTTTTCAAAGTGATGACGGACCTGAAGATAATGGAATCAAGTTGTTTCAATATTCTGATCTTAAATTTTTATATTCCTCAATAATAGATTATATATTATCTCTTCCCAATGAGGTATATACCTTGTATTCAAACAGATCGTTGTCAAATGTCTGCTTCGCTAAATATAGCATTAGCTGAATGACTGATCGCAAATGTCCATCTGACGACGTATAAATATATCGCCCCATAATTCCCTCAATGTTCCCGACGACTAGTTCGGATAGCCCCGGTTATATACTGCCGTTAGAGCGGACATTCAATAGCCAGTCGTCGTCCATGATGAATCTCCACGTTCATAATCGAAATACCATAATCATTAAGCAAAGTTAGCACCATCAACCATATACACTCAATTTCTCTAAGAAGAGGTCGTCAAGAGAGCGTGATGTTCTTATTATCCAATCCGGTTCATTGGCCTTTTTATTTGGAGAATTTCCAAGTCGCTTTCTATTTTATATTGTATCTCGTCACGCTTTGATCGTGATGAACAACATTGAGATAAATATCCACACAAGCCGAAACCGTATATCGGCTTATGGGAGATTGGAGGACGGAATCCAGTTGTTTCCGGACAACATATGGGAAACCCCATGACATTTTGATTCAGCAAAAGATGCATGCAGAAAATTTAATGATCGGTTTATAATTTTCGTAAAAAATATTCTGAATCACATATTGAGTTTGTTTGAATGGGAATTAAAAGAAAAGACAGCCCTTGTCCAAAATGTCACTATTATTTTTGCTAGTTTTTTACATGCGATTAAGCTGAATCCATTATTGTCATCAAGATGACATCTTGGCTTGGCTCGAAGAAGTACTGGGTCGGGCAGATGAAGAATATGCACTAGGCCTATACTACTAAATAATTAAAAATGCAACTACCAGTTTATTTCTTCACAAGAAATATTTCAGCATAAAAAGTGGTATTGAAAGCTGAAAATTCATGGAATGTAACACAGTCACGCAGGAGCCCAAGTGAAAATTTTAAACTTTGGTGAATAATATAGGCATTATTGGCACTTGTGCTCCGTAATATGGCATGTTAGTAGATCTAATTACCTGTTTACGGTATAGGCCTTACAGGATTATGATGATGTACAAATGTATATAAATTGTATCATGATGCGACATTTTGATATACAATATTTTCAAAATAATTCATTTCTCGGTGACGATAATCTGTCACAAGAATAATGGAAATCCTTCAAAGCCTAGCAGCTATAGTCCTGTTAGTCCGATTGACGCCATTCTGTAATTCCTTCCATTCTTTATATCAATCTGCTGTTTTCTGGAAAGCCGAGCAAAATCATTACATTCTTTTTCTTTCTATTGGAGCTAGCGCAAAAATTCAAAATTTGTAATATTTTTGATTATAAATGATTATCTAAAGACGAATGGAGGGAGATAAAATGTTGTCAAACTCGAGTCTCTGAGGGGGATGATTCTCAACACTCCAATAGAATGTTGATTAGTACATCTGACTGACCAATGGCGGGCGTTAATCCGAGGTCAAGACGAGGCTGATCAAAGCGTCCGTGTTATCGCCTCTCATCATCCTCAACGTTCTGCCAGCAATCATTTGAGTATTAGACCCGCCTTTATCGGCCAACAATAACCGCTTGGTGCAATGATGAATTGAAAGACGACTGAGTTGACTTTGTATCAAAAGCTTGATTAAATTAAGGATTTGATAAACGGCGAAAAGACGTCTCCAATCTATCTTAATTTTGCTCGAGGAATAAAAGTTTCTGCATTTAATTTTCCCGAAGTGCTGGTGCCTTCCTCGCTTGAAAACGAGTTTAGATTGCAAAACTGTGGCGATATTTCCCCGGTGAAAAGTCTTAACACAGTGAAAGATTCACTGCCAATTTTCCAGACAATCGAGAAAAAAGACACCTTTTCTGCTGCCGTTAATTAATTTCCCTTCCCTCCACTACTCCAAGGCTTATGAAGAAAAACAGCCGGGTCTATCACGGCTTTATAGAAAATGCCACCAAGGGCACTTTGTTCCTGCAAAGTTAACTCATCCATTTTTTCATCAATTTATTGAAATATGTGATATTATGAGGCATATTTGGAATGATATAGCTATACGATCAGTTTATCATTCATTGAAATGTCGGAACTCCAGAAATTCAGCGAGACGCTAAATTAATTGCTAACACATGATTGTACTTGATATTAAGTTACCTCCGTTAGCTATCCATAATGAAGCAACGCGTTTATTACATATAACTTGGTATTTATTGGTGCTAAAAATTTCTATTCATATCTGTCAATAATTTTGATAACCGTTATTCTTCCGGGAGAGAGTGCATGAGCATATCTTCATAATTTGCTCCATTGGAAATGTTTGCATGAACATTATGTTACGATTTGGTTCATTTTTTTTATGGCTTTGTGATCTGTCCATTTCGAAGCAACCCCATATATATTTTCGGTATTTCTCTAATACCATGCACACAAAATGATTATTTTCGGGGTTTTGGAAAAAATTGAATTGACTTTAATTTGAAGAGTAGCAAAAATAGTTCTGGTTAGTGGATTTACTTTGGTTCTTTGGAAAAAAAAATCGCCGAGTCGCGAATAATACACCAGGAATTGAAACCCTGCCTGTATGATAGGCACAGAAATCAAGTATTTTTTAGCGAACAGTTGCGTTTGGCCTTGCTATTTATGAAATATAAAACTGTAGACAAGCATAAGTCCATATTCAGAATACAAATGAGAAGCGCTCGGCGTCAGGTAAAGCTAGTATTGTGCCCAGGAGACGGAAACACAATTAGTGCGGACCTTCGCCAGATAAGGGAGGGTAGAAGTTTTCATTTCTGTCACTGCTGATTTGGACGAAGTCGAAGTCTATGGTAGATGAAATAACTGATACTCCACGCGAAATTTATTGAATTTTTACAGCGGTAATTATCTTAAACATAACGGACCATTAATTGCCAGCGAGCCTGTTGCCTTTGATTTCCCATGTGGACCGGAGCCTCGGTAACAAATATCCCTTCCCTCTTAACCCCCAGTAACGGGGTATAACGGGGTAGTCGAGCTAGAACTCAATACGGCCGCTATGGTAGGTCTGGAACTTTTCAACATTGACAGCTGACAAGAAAGCGCATCTTCATCAAGAGGGGAAATTACAACCGGTCTCTGAATTGATGGAATGGTTCGCCTTGTTCACCCTCTTCAGTCCACCATGTGTAACCACGCGGATACGAAATATAATAGTTTTGATATTCTTTTGTCCCGAAAGAGTTTTTTTTGCACAGTCTCTGACTACAAGGAAATCAATAAGAAAAGTCAATGCATGGTCAGCATATTTTCATTCGCTTAGAAAGTATCTATAAGACACGAGATAGCTTGAGTCATATAGAACACACTCAGCTTGATTATAAGCCAAAATAAAATTAATTTTAACAAACACTTAAAATATCTATTAAATTACCTTTTCAGCTTCCGATGTAATAAATAATAACAGGTATAAACAATTGGAACACGATTGATTAATCTATCATGCCGCGCGAATTAACGGTTATATGTAGACAGCGGTGGTAGATGATTCCGTCTATACCCTCGGTACTTCTTGTCGGTACGTCAGCATTTCCCCCATTACCATCGCATTGTATTTTCTATTTGTTATCAATGTATGGTGAAATTCTGCTGGTGGTCATAGACCTGATGTTCACCCTCTTCGCAGTCATTTTGAGCTAGACTCATTTAAACTATAAGATAAAGCGGAGAATAAGCGCCTGGTCGGCGTCGGGCCTTACAGACTGGTGTTCTGAATAAGAACTGGGAGTACACTCTTAACACGCAAATGTTAGATGTAACATGTAGAGTGGTGGAGGAGGGAAAGCATTTAGAAAGTGTTGTATTCACCACTTTTAAGTGTTATATGCAACATTTTAAGCTGTTGCATCCAATACATCCACCTAGACCGATACAGATGTTGATATATTCGCTTGTCATTTGCTGTAATTTATTACTCGTCGTTTAGCAATGATAATCATACCCAGAGTAGAAATATTGAAAAAATATTAATGGTGATTTTATTTTAATATAATGTTGTGTGTTCGCTGACTGATATATATAGTCCATCAAACCATACTCTGGAACCATATCTTGGAATCATATGCAATTTCTCGAGAGGACTCTTATCCCATGATCTTTGTCAAATAACGAACAGAGATGAATTTGTTAAAATGTAAAGTAATCAGAAATGACACTCCATTTTCCTTCTCTGTTTTGGATGTCTGCCTCATACTATCATTGTATAGAACAACATTTGACGATATATTTCCCGTGATTACCACAGAAAGCGTTAGTTATACGTAAGTAGGCCCAACTATCTGGGTTTGCTATTCCTACACTACGCGTGTTTTTTTCAAGACCTCACGGCCTACCGCCCGAGAAACGGTTATCATCAGCTTTTTAAAATATAGTCACATAGTTCAATGTGACTTCGACAAGATACTCGGATAATTCTATTCGAGAATAGTCAATCTCGCGCGTCCATTCAGTCAATAGGCACTCCCGCGCGTTCATTCAGTCAATAGGCAATCCCGCGCGTCCATTCAGTCAATAGGCAATCCCGCGCGTTCATTCAGTCAATAGGCAATCCCGCGAGTCCATTCAGTCAAAAGGCAATCCCGCGCGTCCATTCAGTCAATAGGCAATCCCGCGCGTCCATTCAGTCAATAGGCAATTCCGCGAGTCCATTCAGTCAATAGGCAATCCCGCGCATCCATTCAGTCAATAGGCAATCCCGCGCGTCCATTCAGTCAATAAGCAATCCCGCGCATCCATTCAGTCAATAAGCAATCCCGCGAGTCCATTCAGTCAATAGGCAATCCCGCGCATCTATTCAGTCAATAGGCAATCTCGCGCGTCCATTCAGTCAATAGGCGATTCCGCGCGTCCATTCAGTCAATAGGCAATCCCGCGCGTCCATTCAGTCAATAGGCAATCCCGCGCGTCCATTCAGTTAGCGGATCTCACTATAATTTTATGAGCCGTCTCTGTCTGTCTGTCTGTCTGTTTGTTTGTTTGTTCGAAGCGAACATGGTCGAAATGCCATGAAGCTCTGTCTGGACAGTATTGGGGTCACTATGGATAACCTAAAGACAAAACAGTTCAAAAAGGGCATCTGACACGTATTGGAGCACAGAACCTTTTATCTTCAGACTGTCGTAACATTGTGTCGGGTTAGTTATGTGGTTGGGAAAGTGACTTAAAACAGCCAAAATTCAAAAAGGCTACCTCTCATTTGTTCACCCTGTAAAATGTATGGCCATTGCATTATGCTTAGGATATTATTATTATTATTATTAGAGGTGGATACAAGAAGAGAGTGAAAATTGGGATTTAAATTTACTTAACGCCCACTAGAGGCAGGGAATATAAAATCTGTCTGGACGGCAAGGCAACAGATTTGGTCGAAATGTCATTTAAACTTTGTCGGGATATAGCTGTGAGGTCACTGGGGGTGACTTAGCTTAAATGATCTGAATTAAAAAGGACATCAAACGTCCATTTTGGGAGAGGGGAGCTTTTTTGATCAGAATGTTGCATAATATTTGTCAGCATAACGATGAGATCGAAGAGAGCGACCTAAATCTGATATATATTTTCAAAATAGGCATTTAACCCTGAATCGAGCAACGGACATATGGAATATGGAATAGGTCTTTGGATTATGGACGCGGATATTCTCTAATGGACGACGGCTGAATTATGAATGACGGACCAGACGCTTGTAATGTAGATTTGACATATTGTATCATGTGGACGTTTATCTGTTGTCATTGAGAGATGTCACAGTGTATGATGCTAGATCTGAGGCAGATCCCAGTGTTTAGGTGAGGATCAAAACAGGGCAAATCGCCTTACGAAAGACGGGTTTCATATACAATAAATGCATTCAAAGTTGATCCCTTAATATTTATGCATAAATATCATAGTTGATTGATGTGAACGTTGGTTGTTCATAGTTGATTGGTGTAAACGTTGGTTGTTCATAGTTGATTCGTGTAAACGTTGGTTGTTCATAGTTTGGATTCAATATGTTACTCTTTCAGGCTTATCGTACAAAATGTACCAACACAATCATGACGCCTCAATGAGCCCCGAGAAACGAAAACAGAGACGAATCCGGACTACTTTCACCAGTGCTCAGCTGAAGGAGCTGGAAAAGGCATTTGCAGAGACGCATTACCCTGATATCTATACGCGCGAAGAAATAGCTATGAAAATCGACCTGACAGAAGCACGTGTACAGGTGAGCTGTTTATTAATTAACATGTAATTATTGTATTATGGCTAAAACTTTTATCGAAACCGTGTTTACGACAATGTTTACGACAATGTACACACAAAATATTCTTTTATTGTTCTGAAACTACAATAAGTGTGAGTTTAGACGAACGCAGCATGTTCCCTGTAAACTCAAGATAAGAGTGTTAAAATAAGATACACGCTTTGTGCTAACAGCCCAAGTTCATTTGGTGTCTACACATCCAAACTATATCTAGCCCACATAATTAATAATTAATACAATGAAAATGAATTCTCAAATGTCTAATTCTTCTCAAATTATTAAGAAATATACGGAATTTCACCCAAACAATTACAGACTATTGCGACTTACCAACGCCATCTGTCAATAATTTATAGTATAGTATATAGTATTATTATAAAGTGTCCTCCCTAAATTCAAATTATTATTATTATTTCTAACTATGAAATAATATCGGGAGATGTTCAGCGGAGAGTTTCCTCCCTTGGACCAGTGATAAATTCAATTTTGCGCGTGAGAAGCATTTATGAGAACATTGGTTCAACTTTATTTCGCCTTTGAATTCTCGTCGATCGGTTCTATATGTTGAATACCGAGATGAACCCCTCACTCACTCAAATCACAAAAACATTCTGCAGCAGAGCTATTTTAAAGTTTCATGGTTATTCTTGGGCTTTAATAATTCTTGTCAGATCTTGAGATCATCGATTGCTTTTTTCTGTGTGTCTCATCAGAGAAAAACAAGATTATATCGATTTGCCCTACAGCTTTACACAGTATATGTTTATGCACAGGCCCTCAAAGCAAGAGTTTTGATGTGTCTGGGCGGTGGTTTTAGGGATGTGTTTTTATATAAAGCATGGGGTTTTGTATAGAGACCCCATATTTCGACACTTCACCGTAAAACCACCCCCCCCCCCCCCAATCTTGTTTTGAGGGCCTGTAGGTTTATGTTAGTAGATACATGACAACAGAGTTAGGGAATTTCAACATCGCATCGATACTTGTCCTCGTGATGGTGTACCGGTACCCTAGTCGCTGTACCGGTACCGTAGTCCGTGTACCATTGCAATTTAAACATACACGGTTCGTGATCTCTCTAAAACACAGAATGACTTTATTTTCCCAATATTCGCTGAGGTCGGAGAATAAATATGCCCATCGTTTATATACAGCAGCAATAAGCTGGTCAGTGATATATACATTTATTTATTTACGTATATGAATCTTTCATCTGTTTTATCTACATTTTTGGAGAATAAATTCACAATAGAATTTCATCGTGATTATTTATTTTCTATTTGATACCACATGACGTCTTACAACGTCGTCTCGCGTGTACTCTTTACAAAATTCAAGAAAAAGACGCATTGAAATATTTTTCTCCACTTTCGTACTTTTCACAGTTGAGTTCCATTCAACAAAAGTGAACAGTCAAACTAGTTTTTATGTTTTTGGTGGCGTCTTGACCCTGCTCTCCGCTTAACCCCAGAATAAGACCGGTCTGTACAATGGCTGATACAATATACAACAGTACCTACTGTAGACAACAGGATGTTCTTTATTCCACCTGTCACTGTTCATAGTACTGGATAATATATTACATCAGAAAATGCTTTTTTTGAAGATTTATGGCTTGTTGTCGGTCCATTGTAAACCTTTCGAAATCTTGACACGCCACATCCGAAAATCATACATAACAGCGTGTGGCATTCCTCTCAGAAAATGGGAAAATATAAAATAAATTAACACATCACTTCTCCCATAATATACGATGGAATGTTGAAATTGACGCTGAAGTATATATTAATATTGTGTATTGGTGTTCTGATGACGATATTAACCCTTCATAAGCACAACCAAAGTTAACAGACAGACATTGACGGTCTGAGATGGCGTATAGATGAACATCGTTCCATGGTCAAGGATTGGGAACCATGTTGCAGGTGTTTACAGATAAGAAATCGAAATTGCAGTTTACGTCGAGTTTGCTCACTTGTTTGTGAACCATGAGCTCACCTGACAAACGACCTCTTATGATATATGTGACTTTGGAACATATACGGTCAATGTAGAGATCACAACCTTTAATGTGTTATGTCATAATCACGGGATAATATGACCATATGAGATTATGACCAAAACTGTACGAGTTCCAATAAAGTAAAAAGACAAAGAATGGTATAAAATAAATACAAGCGTTTAGTCCGTAATTCAATATTCAGCCATGGTCCATTAAACATCCCCTCGTCAACGACGTAATTCAAAGAACAGCATTAGCACCAAATTAAAAAGAAATAAAAAATTCACAAGCACAGGCTAGTTTCCTGCAAGAAAAAAAACGATCAACAATTTTCAATGATACCGGCAAGACGTCATGAAATATCTAATCCCTATCGCTGATCAGTATTCTTAATCTATTTGATTTTCGTTGTAAAGTCGTTATAAAGAGAGCCGTTATATAGAGAGTGATGTATGCCACGCTTTGATTGTGATTGTTCGTTTGAACCTCATAGCTCTCTAGATTTGTATCTAATACCGCTTATGCCGGTGCTAGGGGCCGTGTGGTCATATCATCCAAGTTGCCACATGAACAGGTACAATAAAGCGTACCTGAGATACAACACATATCACGAATCGTTAGATTCTTGGTATGTGCTTTAGAATAGGTTAACCGGAAGACTATACTGTGAAGTCATGTGGCTCTGCCAGTATGTCGGCCCTCTTCCCACTTCCCTTATATGTGTTGTAACCATGAGGATCTTGAAGTACATGGGATCATACGGCCCCTTGCTCAGGGTTAATTGGAATTTAGATACAAGTTACGAAACTTAACGCCATAGAGCATGCATGCGACGCTCGTATTTTGCTATCAGCATGCGGTATTTATCGCCAGATCTGAGAAACTTTGGGTGGAGGCGCTTGCTGGCATAGCCCTGTTTTCAGAAGCAATAATGTTTTGTGACGTTGCTTAAAATCGTCGTAATTCACACAGGATCATGGAAATGTTAATCTAGCCTGGAATATACCGGACACATTAACATCGAACACAGGTAATCTAGCCTGGAGTATACTGGACACATTAACATCGAACATAGGTGATCTAATCCGGAGTATACCGGACACATTCATAGAGCAGAGGTAATCTAATCTGGATTATACCGGACACAGCATTTATACAGCAGAGGTAATCTATTCTGGAGTATACCGTACACAGTAACATAGAGCGGAGGTAATCTAGCCTGGAGTATACCGGATACAGTAACATAGATCAGAGCTATTCTAGCCTGGAGTATACCGGACACAGTAACATCGAACACAGCTAATCTAGCCTGGAGTATACCGGACACAGTAACATAGAGCAGAGGTAATCTAATCTGGATTATACCGGACACATTAACGTAGAGCAGATACTGGACACATTAATATGGAACACAGGTAATCTAACCCGGAGTATACCGGACACAGCATTTATACAACAGAGTTAATGTAACCCGGAGTATACCGGACACAGTAACATAGAACGGAGGTAATCTAGCCTGGAGTATACCGGATACAGTAACATAGAGCAGAGCTATTCTAACCTGGAGTATACCGGGCACAGTAACATCGAACACAGCTAATCTAGCCTAGAGTATACCGGACACAGTAACATAGAGCAGAGATAATCTAGCCTGGATTATACAGGACACATTAACATCGAACACAGGTAATCTAGCCTGGACTATACCGGACACATTAACATAGAGCAGAAGTAATCTAGCCTGGAGTATACAGGATACATTAACATTGAACACAGGTAATCTAGCCTGGAGTATACAGGATACATTAACATCGAACACAGGTAATCTAGCCTGGAGTATACAGGACACATTAACATCGAACACAGGTAATCTAGCCTGGAGTATACAGGACACATTAACATCGAACACAGGTAATCTAACCTGGAGTATACAGGACACATTAACATCGAACACAGGTAATTTAACCTGGAGTATACCAGACACAGTAACATAGAGCAGAGGTAATCTAGCCTGGAGTATACAGGACACATTAACATCGAACACAGGTAATCTAGCCTGGAGTATACCAGACACAGTAACATAGAGCAGAGGTAATCTAGCCTGGAGTATACAGGACACATTAACATCGAACACAGGATCTAGCCTGGAGTATACAGGACACATTAACATCATACACAGGTAATCTAGCCCGGAGTATACCGGACACATTAACATAGAGCAGAGGTAATCAGGCCTGGAGTATACAGGACACATTAACATCGAACACAGGTAATCTAGCCTGGACTATACCGGACACATTAACATAGAGCAGAGGTAATCTAGCCTGGAGTATACAGGACACATTAACATCGAACACAGGTAATCTAGCCTGGAGTATACCAGACACAGTAACATAGAGCAGAGGTAATCTAGCCTGGAGTATACAGGACACATTAACATAGAGCAGAGGTAATCTAGCCTGGATTATACAGAACACATTAACATAGAGCAGAGGTAATCTAGCCTGGGGTATACAGGATACAGTAACATAGAGCAGAGGTAATCTAGCCTGGAGTATACAGGACACATTAACACCGAACACAGGTAATCTAGCCTGGAGTATACCAGACACAGTAACATAGAGCAGAGGTAATCTAGCCTGGAGTATACAGGACACATTAACACCGAACACAGGTAATCTAGCCTGGAGTATACCAGACACATTAACATAGAGCAGAGATAATCTAGCCTGGGGTATACAGGACACATTAACACCGGACACAGGTAATCTAGCCTGGGGTATACCGGATACATTAACATAGAGCAGCGGTAATCTAGCTTGGATTATACAGGACACATTAACACCGAACACAGGTAATCTAGCCTGGAGTATACAGGATACATTAACATAGAGCAGAGGTAATCTAGCTTGGATTATACAGGACACATTAACACCGAACACAGGTAATCTAGCCTGGGGTATACAGGATACATTAACATAGAGCAGAGGTAATCTAGCTTGGATTATACAGGACACATTAACACCGAACACAGGTAATCTAGCCTGGGGTATACAGGACACATTAACACCGAACACAGGTAATCTAGCCTGGGGTATACAGGATACATTAACATAGAGCAGAGGTAATCTAGCTTGGATTATACAGGACACATTAACACCGAACACAGGTAATCTAGCCTGTGGTATACAGGACACATTAACATAGAGCAGAGGTAATCTAGCCTGGGGTATACAGGACACATTAACATCGAACACAGGTAATCTAGCCTGGGGTATACAGGACACATTAACATAGAGCAGAGGTAATCTAGGCTGGAGTATACAGGACACATTAACATAGAGCAGAGGTAATCTAGCCTGGGGTATACAGGATACATTAACATAGAGCAGAGGTAATCTAGCCTGGAGTATACAGGATACATTAACACCGAACACAGGTAATCTAGCCTGGGGTATACAGGACACATTAACATAGAGCAGAGGTAATCTAACCTGGGGTATACAGGACACATTAACATAGAGCAGAGGTAATCTAGCCTGGGGTATACAGGATACATTAACATAGAGCAGAGGTAATCTAGGCTGGGATATACAGGATACATTAACATAGAGCAGAGGTAATCTAGCCTGTGGTATACAGGACACATTAACATAGAGCAGAGGTAATCTAGCTTGGATTATACAGGACACATTAACACCGAACACAGGTAATCTAGCCTGGGGTATACAGGACACATTAACATAGAGCAGAGGTAATCTAGCCTGGGGTATACAGGACACATTAACACCGAACACAGGTAATCTAGCCTGGGGTATACAGGATACATTAACATAGAGCAGAGGTAATCTAGCCTGGAGTATACAGGACACATTAACACCGAACACAGGTAATCTAGCCTGGGGTATACAGGACACATTAACATAGAGCAGAGGTAATCTAGCCTGGGGTATACAGGACACATTAACATCGAACACAGGTAATCTAGCCTGGGGTATACCCGATACATTAACATAGAGCAGAGGTAATCTAGCCTGGAGTATACAGGACACATTAACATCGAACACAGGTAATCTAGCCTGGGGTATACAGGATACATTAACATAGAGCAGAGGTAATCTAGCCTGGAGTATACAGGACACATTAACATCGAACACAGGTAATCTAGGCTGGGGTATACCCGATACATTAACATAGAGCAGAGGTAATCTAGCCTGGAGTATACAAGACACATTAACATCGAACACAGGTAATCTAGCCTGGGGTATACAGGATACATTAACATAGAGCAGAGGTAATCTAGCCTGGAGTATACAGGACACATTAACATCGAACACAGGTAATCTAGCCTGGGGTATACCGGATACATTAACATAGAGCAGAGGTAATCTAGCCTGGGGTATACAGGACACATTAACATCGAACACAGGTAATCTGGCCTGGGGTATACAGGATACATTAACACCGAACACAGGTAATCTAGCCTGGGGTATACAGGATACATTAACATAGAGCAGAGGTAATCTAGCCTGGAGTATACAGGACACATTAACATAGAGCAGAGGTAATCTAGCCTGAGGTATACAGGACACATTAACACCGAACACAGGTAATCTAGCCTGGGGTATACAGGATACATTAACATAGACAGAGGTAATCTAGCCTGGGGTATACCGGACACATTAACATAGAGCAGAGGTAATCTAGCCTGGAGTATACAGGACACATTAACACCGAACACAGGTAATCTAGCCTGGGATATACAGGATACATTAACATAGAGCAGAGGTAATCTAGCCTGTGGTATACAGGACACATTAACATAGAGCAGAGGTAATCTAGCTTGGATTATACAGGACACATTAACACCGAACACAGGTAATCTAGCCTGGGGTATACAGGACACATTAACATAGAGCAGAGGTAATCTAGCCTGGGGTATACAGGACACATTAACACCGAACACAGGTAATCTAGCCTGGGGTATACAGGATACATTAACATAGAGCAGAGGTAATCTAGCCTGGAGTATACAGGACACATTAACACCGAACACAGGTAATCTAGCCTGGGGTATACAGGACGCATTAACATAGAGCAAAGGTAATCTAGCCTGGGGTATACAGGACACATTAACATAGAGCAGAGGTAATCTAGCCTGGGGTATACAGGACACATTAACATCGAACACAGGTAATCTAGCCTGGGGTATACCCGATACATTAACATAGAGCAGAGGTAATCTAGCCTGGAGTATACAGGACACATTAACATCGAACACAGGTAATCTAGCCTGGGGTATACAGGATACATTAACATAGAGCAGAGGTAATCTAGCCTGGAGTATACAGGACACATTAACATCGAACACAGGTAATCTAGGCTGGGGTATACCCGATACATTAACATAGAGCAGAGGTAATCTAGCCTGGAGTATACAAGACACATTAACATCGAACACAGGTAATCTAGCCTGGGGTATACAGGATACATTAACATAGAGCAGAGGTAATCTAGCCTGGAGTATACAGGACACATTAACATCGAACACAGGTAATCTAGCCTGGGGTATACCGGATACATTAACATAGAGCAGAGGTAATCTAGCCTGGGGTATACAGGACACATTAACATCGAACACAGGTAATCTAGCCTGGGGTATACAGGATACATTAACACCGAACACAGGTAATCTAGCCTGGGGTATACAGGATACATTAACATAGAGCAGAGGTAATCTAGCCTGGAGTATACAGGACACATTAACATAGAGCAGAGGTAATCTAGCCTGAGGTATACAGGACACATTAACACCGAACACAGGTAATCTAGCCTGGGGTATACAGGATACATTAACATAGACAGAGGTAATCTATCCTGGGGTATACCGGACACATTAACATAGAGCAGAGGTAATCTAGCCTGGAGTATACAGGACACATTAACACCGAACACAGGTAATCTAGCCTGGAGTATACCAGACACAGTAACATAGAGCAGAGGTAATCTAGTCTGGAGTATACAGGACACATTAACACCGAACACAGGTAATCTAGCCTGGAGTATACCAGACACATTAACATAGAGCAGAGGTAATCTAGCCTGGGGTATACAGGATACATTAACATAGAGCAGTGGTAATCTAGCTTGGATTATACAGGACACATTAACACCGAACACAGGTAATCTAGCCTGGGCTATACAGAATACATTAACATAGAGCAGAGGTAATCTAGCCTGAACTATACAGGACACATTAACGCCGAACACAGGTAATCTAGCCTGGAGTATACCAGACACAGTAACATAGAGCAGAGGTAATCTAGCCTGGAGTATACAGGACACATTAACATCGAACACAGGTAATCTAGCCTGGAGTATACCAGACACATTAACATAGAGCAGAGGTAATCTACATTGTAGCTTGGATTATACAGGACACATTAACACCGAACACAGGTAATCTAGCGTGGGGTATACAGGACGCATTAACATAGAGCAGAGGTAATCTAGCGTGGAGTATACAGGACACATTAACACCGAACACAGGTAATCTAGCCTGGGGTATACCAGACACAGTAACATAGAGCAGAGGTAATCTAGCCTGGGGTATACAGGACACATTAACACCGAACACAGGTAATCTAGCCTGGAGTATACCAGACACAGTAACATAGAGCAGCGGTAATCTAGCCTGGGGTATACAGGACGCATTAACATAGAGCAGAGGTAATCTAGCCTGGAGTATACAGGACACATTAACACCGAACACAGGTAATCTAGCCTGGGGTATACAGGACGCATTAACATAGAGCAGAGGTAATCTAGCCTGGAGTATACCAGATACAGTAACATAGAGCAGAGGTAATCTAGCCTGGAGTATACAGGACACATTAACACCGAACACAGGTAATCTAGCCTAGAGTATACCAGACTCATTAACATAGAGCAGAGGTAATCTAGCTTGGATTATACAGGACACATTAACACCGAACACAGGTAATCTAGCCTGGGGTATACAGGACGCATTAACATAGAGCAGAGGTAATCTAGCCTGGAGTATGCAGGACACATTAACACCGAACACAGGTAATCTAGCCTGGTGTATACAGGACGCATTAACATAGAGCAGAGGTAATCTAGCCTGGGGTATACAGGACCCATTAACATAGAGCAGAGGTAATCTAGCCAGGAGTATACAGGACACATTAACACCGAACACAGGTAATCTAGCCTGGGGTATACAGGACGCATTAACATAGAGCAAAGGTAATCTAGCCTGGGGTATACAGGATACATTAACATAGAGCAGAGGTAATCTAGCCTGGAGTATACAGGACACATTAACACCGAACACAGGTAATCTAGCCTGGGGTATACAGGACGCATTAACATAGAGCAGAGGTAATCTAGCCTGGGGTATACAGGATACATTAACATAGAGCAGAGGTAATCTAGCCTGGGGTATACAGGACACATTAACATAGAGCAGAGGTAATCTAGCCTGGGGTATACAGGATACATTAACATAGAGCAGAGGTAATCTAGCCTGGAGTATACAGGACACATTAACACCGAACACAGGTAATCTAGCCTGGGGTATACAGGACGCATTAACATAGAGCGGAGGTAATCTAGCCTGGGGTATACAGGACGCATTAACATAGAGCAGAGGTAATCTAGCCTGGAGTATACAGGACGCATTAACATAGAGCAGAGGTAATCTAGCCTGGAGTATACAGGACGCATTAACATAGAGCAGAGGTAATCTGGCCTGGAGTATACAGGACGCATTAACATAGAGCAGAGGTAATCTAGCCTGGAGTATACAGGACGCATTAACATAGAGCAGAGGTAATCTAGCCTGGAGTATACAGGACACATTAACATAGAGCAGAGGTAATCTAGCCTGGAGTATACAGGACACATTAACATAGAGCAGAGGTAATCTAGCCTGGAGTATACAGGACACATTAACATAGAGCAGAGGTAATCTAGCCTGGAGTATACAGGACGCATTAACATAGAGAAGAGGTAATCTAACCTGGAGTATACAGGACACATTAACATAGAGCAGAGGTAATCTAGCCTGGAGTATACAGGACACATTAACATAGAGCAGAGGTAATCTAGCCTGGAGTATACAGGACGCATTAGCATAGAGCAGAGGTAATCTAGCCTGGAATATACAGGACGCATTAACATAGAGCAGAGGTAATCTAGCCTGGAGTATACTGGACGCATTAACATAGAGCAGAGGTAATCTAGCCTGGAGTATACAGGACGCATTAACATAGAGCAGAGGTAAGCTAGCCTGGAGTATACAGGACGCATTAACATAGAGCAGAGGTAATCTAGCCTGGAGTATACAGGACGCATTAACATAGAGCAGAGGTAATCTAGCCTGGAGTATACAGGACGCATTAACATAGAGCAGAGGTAATTTAGCCTGGGGTATACAGGACGCATTTACATAGAGCAGAGGTAATCTAGCCTGGAGTATACAGGACACATTAACACCGAACACAGGTAATCTAGCCTGGGGTATACCCGATACATTAACATAGAGCAGAGGTAATCTAGCTTGGATTATACAGGATACATTAACACCGAACACAGGTAATCTAGCCTGGGGTATACAGGACGCATTAACATAGAGCAGAGGTAATCTAGCCTGGGGTATACAGGACACATTAACACCGAACACAGATAATCTAGCCTGGGGTATACAGGACGCATTAACATAGAGCAGAGGTAATCTAGCCTGGAGGATACAGGACACATTAACACCGAACACAGGTAATCTAGCCTGGGGTATACAGGACGCATTAACATAGAGCAGAGGTAATCTAGCCTGGGGTATACAGGATACATTAACATAGAGCAGAGGTAATCTAGCCTGGGGTATACAGGACACATTAACATAGAGCAGAGGTAATCTAGCCTGGGGTATACAGGACGCATTAACATAGAGCAGAGGTAATCTAGCCTGGGGTATACAGGATACATTAACATAGAGCAGAGGTAATCTAGCCTGGGGTATACAGGACACATTAACATAGAGCAGAGGTAATCTAGCCTGGGGTATACAGGACACATTAACATAGAGCAGAGGTAATCTAGCCTGGGGTATACAGGATACATTAACATAGAGCAGAGGTAATCTAGCCTGGGGTATACAGGACACATTAACATAGAGCAGAGGTAATCTAGCCTGGGGTATACAGGACACATTAACATAGAGCAGAGGTAATCTATCCTGGAGTATACAGGACACATTAACACCGAACACAGGTAATCTAGCCTGGAGTATACAGGACACATTAACATCGAACATAGGTAATCTAGCCTGGGGTATACAGGATACATTAACATAGAGCAGAGGTAATCTAGCCTGGGGTATACAGGACACATTAACATAGAGCAGAGGTAATCTAGCCTGGAGTATACCGGACACATTAACATCGAACACAGGTAATCTAGCCTGGGGTATTCCGGATTCATTAACATAGAGCTGAGGTAATCTAGCCTGGAGTATACAGGACACATTAACACCGAACACAGGTAATCTAGCCTGGAGTATACAGGACACATTAACATCGAACACAGGTAATCTAGCCTGGGGTATACCGGATACATTAACATAGAGCAGATGTAATCTAGCCTGGAGTATACAGGACACATTAACATCGAACACAGGTAATCTAGCCTGGATTATACAGGACACATTAACATAGAGCAGAGGTAATCTAGCCTGGAGTATACATGACATTTCATTTCAATAGCAGTACATTGTCTGGCAATGACAGTCCACTTAGACATTATTTATTTATTTTATCGTGTCAAATATGTAACACTGACGTGTACAGTATCTGAGACATCGAGTGTATAAGAGGCAAAGACTGGTCACCTGTAACCCCTTGACTGGTCACCTGTAACCCCCTGACTGGTCACCTGTAACCCCTTGAATCCGAGGCGATCGCGTGTTTCAGGCTTTAATACGTTTTCGTAAAATAATCTAGAAGTTTAGACGCATAAATTCTCGAAATTGCGGTCCGAAAATCTATTATTTGTCAGTTAATTTTCATCTACCTGTCACTATACCCGTCTTCGTTATAATCTGGGTGTTCTTCCATTTATCTGTGACTATGCCCTTCTCTATTATACTCCGGGTGTTCTTCCATCTACCTGTCATTAGATCTGTCTCTGTTATACTCCGGTTGTTCTTCCATCTACCTGTCATTAGATCTGTTTCTGTTATACTCTGTTGTTCTCCCGTCTACCCGTCACTCTACCTGTGTCCCTGTTATACTCCGGGTGTTCTTCCATCTATCTGTCATTAGATCTGTCTCTGTTATGCTCTATTGTTCTCCCGTCTACCCGTCACTCTACCTGTCCCTGTTATACTCCGGGTGTCCTTCCATCTATCTGTCATTAGATCTGTCTCTGTT
Source organism: Hanleya hanleyi (assembly GCA_036873755.1). Lineage (NCBI taxonomy): Eukaryota > Metazoa > Mollusca > Polyplacophora > Lepidopleurida > Hanleyidae > Hanleya > Hanleya hanleyi. The sequence goes on from JAVTVY010046435.1 coordinate 130,072, forward strand.
ATACTTTATTGTTCTCCCGTCTACCCGTCACTGTACCTGTGCCCCTGTTATTCTCCGGTTGTTCTTCCATCTACCTGTCATTAGATCTGTCTCTGTTATACTATATTGTTCTCCCATCTACCCGTCACTATACCTGTCCCTGTTATACTCCGGGTGTTCTTCCATGTACCTCTCATTAGACCTACCTGTCTCTGTTTTACTTCGGATGTTCTTTCATCTACCTGGTACTATACCTGTCTCTCTTATACTTCGAGTATTCTTCCATATACCTGTGCAGTATACCTGTCTCTGTTATACACCAGGTGTTCTTCCATATATCAGTGCAGTATACCTGTCTCTGTTATACACCAGGTGTTCTTCCATATACCACTGCAGTATACCTGTCTCTGTTATACACCAGGTGTTCTTCCATATACCAGTGCAGTATACCTGTCTCTGTTATACACCAGGTGTTCTTCCATATACCAGTGCAGTATACCTGTCTCTGTTATACACCAGGTGTTCTTCCATATACCTGTGCAGTATACCTGTCTCTGTTATACACCAGGTGTTCTTCCATATACCTGTGCAGTATGCCTGTCTCTGTTATACACCAGGTGTTCTTCCATATACCTGTGCAGTATACCTGTCTCTGTTATACACCAGGTGTTCTTCCATATACCAGTGCAGTATACCTGTCTCTGTTATACACCAGGTGTTCTTCCATATACCTGTGCAGTATACCTGTCTCTGTTATACACCAGGTGTTCTTCAATATACCTGTCACCATACCTGTGTTCGTTGTTTCCCAATATTCACTTATTTCGTTTCTTTAAAGTCAGCCTGTCGTATTCTGTTCAGCTGTGACAATTTTTTTTATTATTTTGAAACATGTATTTGTTCTTTTGACCGATATCGTATTCCCCTTTTCGACCATGTATTTTCTATTCTAGACCAGTCATATGCTTGTTTTTTACTTTGTCGTTCCTCTACACACGACAATCGTCAGGTCCGACATTCAGCACCCAGCCCGTGTCCTGAAAACGTCCGCGTCCACAATCGGAAGACCTTTCACATGATGTTATTAGGTGCAAGTTACAAGCAGGACATATATGAGCACAAGCTACACACAGCCTGAAAATGGTGATGGCCCATCAACTTTTTATGGTGATGCAGCCTGGGAATCACCTTTTAAAGGTGGCGAAAAGGGTGATGGGCTCAGTTCATCACCCTTTAAAGTTGATGAGGCCAGTTCATCACCTTTTAGGGTGTAAATTTATGGTCATCAACCTTTTAGGGTCTCTGCACTCTAAAAAGAAGATGGCTTAAAACTTGCACTTATAGCTCACCACTCTAACCTGGTGCTGACCCTCACCACTCTAACCTGGTGCTGACCCTCACCACTCTAACCTGGTGCTGACCCTCACCACTCTAACCTGGTGCTGACCCTCACCACTCTAACCTGGTGCTGACCCTCACCATTTAAAGGTGATGGTGGAATGAGGTGATGGCTGTAACTGATCGTCCTTTTCGGGTGATATGATGCTGTCTCACCTTTTGGTGATAACTATCATCTGTGCAGTTTCTTTCAATTAACTAAAATAATATAATATTGTGACAGGGCATCCAGATTGACCCAGTATTCGATACACTGGCCCAGTATTCGGTGTTTACAGACTGGCCCAGTATTCGATGTATACAGTTTGGCCCAGTATTCGAGGCATCCGGATGGGCTCAGTATTCGATGTATACAGTTTGGTCCAGTATTCGATGCATCCGGATTGGCCCAGTATTCGATGTACAGATTGGCCCAGTATTCGATGCATCCGAATCGGTCCAGTATTTTCGATATATACAGATTGGCCCAATATTCGATGCATCCGGATTGGCCCAGTATTCGATGTACGGATTGGCCCAGTATTCGATGCATCCGGATTGGCCCAGTATTCGATGTATTCAGATTGCCCAGAATTCGATGTATACAGATTAGCCCATTATTCGATTTATACAGATTTGCCCAGTATTCCATGTATGTATGCATGACCCAGCATTCGATGTATATGTAATACATGGCCCAGTATTCCATGTATATATATGCATGGCCCAGTATTCGATGTATGCATATATATATATACATGACCCAGTATTCGATGTCTATATATACATGACCCAGTATTCGATGCATATATATATGTATGGTCCTGTATTCGATGTTTATTTTTTTTTACATGACCCAGTATTCGATGTTTCGATGTATACAGATTGGTCTATATACCCATATTATTATCCACCTGAATCTTATGTTTTGCTGTTTTCAGTTTTTTATCGTGTCTGGTCAGCATATTAGGACATATGTATTATTATTCGCAGATAAATTAACTCTAGCCTTATACAAAGACCCTTTTACAGAAGCATTCCCAACAATTATATTAACTGATTTACGTCAATACAATTTTACGCGTGACAGATCTTCACATCATCCTCTTAAATAGACTAAAACAGATACATGTCTGAACTTGTTCGAGATATACGCGAAAAAATAATGTTGAATCTCTGTTCTTATAAACAGAATGTCGGCATTTCAATAAAATCGTAAGAAAGTTAATTTGTTCTCCAGAAATTGCATGAACGTTTATGATTTTGGTTTCAAATTGTTTATAACTGTCGTATGAACACTATACAGTACAGTTTCACATTGGCCAAAATTCCATTTGAGTAATGTATTTTTTAGTTTGGTCATTTACTATGTCTATTTACCATCTATTTGTCCCCTATATCTGTCAGGTATCTGCGGGAATATGTCACATAAAGTATAAATGGGTTGACGGTTCAAAGCCACAGGACGTTATCAGTTAAACCCTGTTTACCACACAATGTATAGTATCGTTTTGACTCGTCCCTCTTCAATAGCCCGGACAACGTGATGGATATCATTTTAACTCAGTAATTTTACCCCGATTTTCTGCTGACATATTATAGTCTGTATCCCGTTAAAGACATGTGAAATATTTCTCCAATTATCCCGGTATTATTGGATGCGAGGGAAGCTGGAGGGCGGGGTGTATACATAGCAAAGCTATGATATATCGAAATGCTTTAACCCTCCACCACATAATTTCTGTTCAAATAATTCATATTTATATATTGAAAGCATAAAGTTTTGGCAGTTGAAAAAATAGTATTTCATTCTTCCTATATCAGAAAATTGAACGCGTAATTCAAGTAAAATGCCTGTAGGTTTTGATGAGATGTTGACTTGCTGTTCAGGGACACGGTTGATAGAGAATGATGAGACGTCTGCGTTCACTGCTGTTGAATAAAACACAATTTTTCCTGTGGCAGCATTCTTCGTGATATTGTTATATTTTGTAATAATTCAGAAATGTGATGTACCGTGTAGTTTTGACGTGTGTTTCCTGCTCCAGTTTAACTTATATATTACTTAAATTATTCACTTTATTTGCGACCAGTGTCCTTGAAAAATGTTCCAGTTTTGTGTTCTAAAATTCAGGAGACCTTTTGTTATAAACACACTTATAAACTTGATCCTGGCGGTATATTCTCTCATTTAATAGTATATTTTAACGATCCGTTACTTTAAAATGTGACACCTAACGGACATTACGTTTCTTTTATTATTTATGTTTTCTTTTACTTCATTTCGTATATTCTGATTTCAAAAGACAGGAAATGTTATGTAATTTGAGCCGAGCTATCCTATTTTAGTCTATCAGATTCAAGTGGCGTGAAACGGTTCATGAAGTAAACACCTTACATTATCGAGATAAATCATTTTTCTTCGCACATTTTCACAATATAATGTTCGTTCTCATTTTATTCTGAAGGTGCGCTACTGTACCATGAATGTAATATTAGTTCTAAAAGTCAACTAAATATACGGAAAGAAATAGACGTAGTTAAACTTTCATAATAACGGAGAACAACCACGACCGGCCAACTCTGGTGCCTCTCTGGTACCGTTACAAAGAGCACCGTTATAGCATCAGAACGTTGGTGTGATTTTCATATACTTATGGGTCAAGTTCCAGCTTGGACAGTTCGTTCAGAAATGAAATGCCTCTTTGTGAAACCAAGAAGTAAACTGTTTGTGACTTCGAAAACAACAAGGGCTAATGGTCAACATTTAAAAATGTATAGTGTGTAAATGACATCAAATACCAGTCACTCTAGTACCCATTATTAAAATAACAAATCACTGTAGTATTCATTATTACAATAGAAAATTACTGTAGTATAACATTATTACAATAATAATATATTTAGTATTCATTATTAAATACCCAACACGGCAGTATTTATTATTAAATACCCAACACGGCAGTATTTATTATTAAATACCCAACACAGCAGTATTTATTATTAAATACCCAACACAGCAGTATTTATTATTAAATACCCAATACAGCAGTATTTATTATTAACTACCCAACACGGCAGTGTTAATTATTAAATATATTATACCCAACACGGCAGTATTTATTATTAAATGCCCAACACGGCAGTATTTATTATTAAATACCCAACGCAGCAGTATTTATTATTAGATACCCAACACGGCAGTATTTATAAATAAATACCCAACACGGCAGTATTTATTATTAAATACCCAACACAGCAGTATTTATTATTAAATAACAATCACTGTTTTATTCATTATCAGAATGAATATACAAATCTTTCAATGTGCATTCAAGAACATTATTTTAGGAATTCAGGGCACAGGTATGTGTTTTCTTCCTCTAACGGTTTCACAAATAAAAACCACTAAAGTGTCCTTTAAGTGACACACAATAGAGAGACCCTGGGCTCCGATTGAAAGGGTTTCCGGTGTAATCATGGAAATTATATACTACCATGCAGTTGAGTTAACGGTCTCGCCACCAACCCTTAAAGTCATAAAAATAGTTTGGACAATACTCGCATTTTCGAGTGGGAAAGAACACCAGATCCTGCCGTGGGTATACTGTCAGAAAAAATCTGTAACACTTATCGAACGCGTAAAAGCGTTCATCCCTGACTAATTTTAGCGGTTGCTGGAATAAGTTGAAATAATGATGTGGAATTAATCAACTGGTCCATTTTGAACAATAATGAAAAGAAAAAGGTACCAAGAATTCCACAACGCTAAGTAACTCAACAATCGAAATATGGGGTTGGACGGCACTGAACACTAACGTTCATATTGATGTCCAAATCAGGACACCATAACGTGTTAAAAACTGAACACTTAACGTTCATATCCGAACACTAGAGAACAGGTATGAACACGCGTGTTCAGAAATGATCATCATTTTTGAACACCAATGTTCACAAATGAACACTTATTCTGTAACACTTTTGGGACACTAGCATCCGCATGAACATGTAAAAGTGTTCTATTATGGGTAAAAGTGTTCAAAAGTGCACACTTCAGAATGAACACTAATTTTTCAGAGTTCCAATATTCAGCACTCGGCGATATTGTGGACAACCTATTTCGTTGTGTCTATTGAGGAAGATCTATTGGATGAGCTTGATAACACTTCAGTGACATATTTTAAGTAAATCTCTTTGCATACTAGTTTTCGTACTTGAACACTTTTACATGTTTGAAAGGTGTTACAAACTAGTGTGCAATTCAGTGTTCAGGATTTGCACACCTTTATTGACAGTGTAGTTTTCAAGCCTTCATGGGCATATAACAAACAATATCTTTAAAATAATTAAATTGATGTATAACATAACGTATTCGCAATGATACCATTGACGAAATCTTCACAAAAATTCGTGTCCATGCAATGCCTCCTTCGAGATTTGAGGGTAATTGGTATGCGAAATCTTCATGAAATGCACGTGCGTCAGTTCAATCAAATTCAATAAAATGTATTTAGAGAGTATTGCCCAGTTGGCCAAATCTAATCTTCCCCAAGGCCCTTGCTGAAAGGGGTACGTTTGGTGTAGACTTCATGACAACGTGAATTCTTTCGTCTGGTTTTGTCCACTCCAGGCTGGCTGTATTTGTTTGTAATTTGTAAATATCTGTTTCTTAATAAATAGTCATCCGATCAGTGTTCTTTGGTATGGAAGTTGGCATGTTGTTAAATGTTATGTCCTTTTTCAGAACGCCATAAGGTTACTCGGATCTGGTCATGCCACAGGTTGTTTTAATATTCACATTGTTTTTGCAACTTCATGAACTTTTTTCACATTCTCGCTCGCAGGTGTAGTTGCGGTATGACCCGAATGCATTTTGTGACGAAGTAGTTTTCTAAATGATACTGCATGGATTTGTATTTTTGCTATAAACGTTTATCTGGATCGAGGCGTTTTCTAAATGATACTGCATGGATTTGTATTTTTGCTATGAACGTTTATCTGGATCGAGGCGTTTTCTAAATGATACTGCATGGATTTGTATTTTTGCTATACACGTTTATCTGGATCGAGGCGTTATCGTATTGTCAAGGAGCAGAAGTATACACGTTAACGGTACTGGTAGACGCCGTATACTCGTTAAATGGGAATTTTGGAAGACTTCCAAATAATTAGCGAAGTAAAGTTAATTTACTCTAAAGCCTGGCGTTTAGTGTTGGTGGTGGGGCGATTAATTTTCTTCAGTTTCGGGCTATTGGTCAGCACATTGTCTGGTCGTGTCGATTGATGTGTTGAGTGACACCTTCTAAAGGTGAGGGAGACTGGGTCAGTCTTTGTCCACTGTTATTTCTGACACAGCTCAATCATCCAGATGCACTGTATATTCCCGTGTTAGATTTCATCAGTATTACCATTATGTGCGAAAACCCCCAGATTTGTAAAGATTAGTACAAAACACGGCAAGCCCGATTAGTATTTTATTGCCACTGCATGTGGTGATAAAAATGTATCAATTTCAAAGAAATAATAACTATGACCTTTCCAATTCGGCCACCGTCATCTTCTTTAGGTATTTATGTATCGCGGATCCATACTCGAGGAAGATAAGCCTAGAAAAAGATGGCCATGGCCGAGTGAGGGGTATCGTTGGCCAAACTGGAAAGGGGTGTTTCATTCATATTTTTTATTTTGAATTTAAGCTTCGTCAAACATAAAGAACTAAAACTCCCTTAGGTGTTACGTACTAAGTAAAGCGAAGAATTAATTAGTTTAATTCTGCACAAAAATCTGAGTTTCGTATTAGAGCAAATACCCAAGTTATTATATATATAGAGCAAATACCCAAGTTATTATATATATAGAGCAAATACACAAGTTATTATATATATAGAGCAAATACCCAAGTTATTATATATATAGAGCAAATACCCAAGTTATTATATATATAGAGCAAATACCCAAGTTATTATATATATAGAGCAAATACCCAAGTTATTATATATATAGAGCAAATACCCAAGTTATTATATATATAGAGCAAATACCCAAGTTATTATATATATAGAGCAAATACCCCAAGTTATTATATATATAGAGCAAATGCCCAAGTTTATATTGTTAACGCTGCGAGTCAAACGTGACGTAAAACAGCGTCTATTGACGTCTGAAATTGGGCTTTCGTCTTCGTGAACATTGAAGAACGTAAGTTCATATTTCAACAATGTTTGATTAAACATCCAATAATGCTTTCATCTTCCAACTACGTCAACTTTGATATCAAGAAACGGAACGTCGTTATTCTTCAAAAAACAATTTGATCATCCAAGAACGTCTCCATGTATGCTTGAACAGCCAATAACGTCTCCATGTATGCTTGAACAGCCAATAACGTGTTCTTGTTGTAACAGCGCATTGATGTTGCAACAAATCAACAACGTCTCCTCGAACATTCAGCTACGCCTTACTGCTTCAATGACGTGTTCTTTAATATCCAAGAATATGTTCAGGTTTTCAGATGGTCTTCTTTAAGAACATTTAAGAACGCATTCGCGCTTCAGCAACTTCTTTGTGAACACGAAGAACGTATACCTTTTTATTTATGCTGCAACAACGTCTTCTTGAACATTCAAAAATGTGTTCATTCTTCAAGGTCTTCTTGAATATCCAAGAATGTGTTGATTCTTGATCAACTTCTTCTGGAAATTCAAGAATGCTCTCATTTTTCAACAACGTCTTCCCGAGCATCCAAGAATGTGCTCATTCTTCAACGTCTTCTTGATATCCAATGTTTTCATTCTTCAACGTCTTCTTGAATATTCAAGAATGTGTTCATTCTTCAACAATGCCTTCTGGAAAATCCAAGAATGTTTTCATTCTTCAACAACGCTTTGGCACATCATATTTAGACCTATATCTCTATACAAATGAAGTCAGCCTTCTGTCTCGTCGACTTCACGATGATTACAATTTTGACATCGTAAACTATCCCATTCTGGACAATACTATTCCCGTGGGATCTGCATGTGGTGTATACATATCGCGCCCAGTAGCATTTGCTAGATCTTGCGTTAAATATGACGATTTTAATCAACGTCACAAGACATTTTGCAGAAATTTATAAACCAGGGCTATAACACCAAGCGCCTGCACTCAAAGTTTCTCAAACTTGGCGATACATATCGCATGCTGATAGCAAAATACAAGCGTAGAGTGCAAGATCTATGGCGCTATGTTGCGTAACATGTGTCTAACTCCGCTTAATCCGGGGCGGGGCTTGGGACCGTATGATCCATTGTATTACAAGATCCTCATAATGTTCATATGAACATCCACATTAAAGCCTGACTGAGATACATCATATTCTAGATAACGACTTTATAACGAAACTCATATGAATTAAGAATTCTGATCAGCGATACGGATTTTATATTTTTGGAACATCATGATGTCTTGCCGGAATCATTGAAGCTGTTGACCGCTTCTCTCTTGCAAGAATCTTTATACTATTTTTGTGTATACTATATGATTTGTTCTCTTGAATTTGGTGCTAATGCTGTCATTTGAATTAGTTCTTTGGATTATGGACAAGAAAATTCATGGTTCAACAATCTCATATTAAATATTCAAGTACTTTTTCATTCTTCAACAACACTGTCTCTTTGAATATTCAAGAACGACCTCGTCTCTTCCTCCACACACATCTTATTGAATATTCAAGAACGACCTCGTCTCGTCCTTCACACACATCTTATTGAATATTCAAGAACGACCTCGTCTCGTCCTTCACGCACATCTTATTGAATATTCAAGAACGACCTCGTCTCGTCCTTCACACATATCTTTTTGAATATTCAAGAACGGCCTGGTCTCGTCCTTGACACACATTTTATTGAATATTCAAGAACGACCTCGTCTCGTCATTCACACACATCTTATTGAATATTCAAGAACAACCTCGTCTCGTCCTTCTCACACATCTTATTGAATATTTAAGAACGACCTCGTCTCGTCCTTCACACATGTCTTATTGAATATTGAAGAACGACCTCGTCTCGTCCTTCACACACATCTTATTGAATATTCAAGAACGACCTTGTCTCGTCCTTCACATACATCTTATTGAATATTCAAGAACGACCTCGTCTCGTCCTTCACACACATCTTATTGAATATTCAAGAACGACCTTGTCTCGTCCTTCACATACATCTTATTGAATATTCAAGAACGACCTCGTCTCGTCCTTCACACACATCTTATTGAAAATTCAAGAACGTCTTAACACATCGACAAAGTATTCTTGAACTCAGATAATCAAGAACGTCTTGCTAACACATTATAATGATTCAAGAACCCATTAATGATTCCACAGTAAAATATTGAAGTTCTTGAATATGTCATCTCAGGTAATCAAATCCTTCGTAATTCACCAACGTATTCTTGAATATCCGATACTTAATAACATGCTTGTGAGCGTACATGACCGAATTGTTCTTTGATACCCAAGATATATGTTTCCGGCTTTGTGAACATGGCAAATTAGATCTCTGTAGGTTCTGACTATAATACATACAGGGAACTATAAAAGTGGGAGTAATTTGGTCAACATTTTGAATCCTTGAAATGGCAAAACTTTGGCCATTTGGAACAAGGTACCAGCTATTGGTCTGGAATATACATGCCGTTATTCTTGATTGTTGTTCAAGATTATTGGACTTGTTTATCTTTTTTAGGTCTGGTTCCAAAACAGGAGAGCCAAATTCCGTAAAATGGAAAGAATGAAGCAACAGCAGCAACAACAAAACCAACAAGGACAAAATCAACAAAATAACAATCAACAAAACACGAACGCTCAACAGGGACAGCATAATTCACAACAAAACAACAGCACGAAGCAGGACCTGGCAAACAACAACACGAAAGAAAAATCAAAACACGAGGAAAATACAAGTGAGTCAGAGAATGCAATATTACAATATATATTGATTCGGATTATACATGTATTTGTAACTGTGCTGATATTATTAATTACACGGTTTATCAGTGACCCCACATATTTCTGTATTGGGCGACTGACAAGCCGTGTACCGAATTGATCCCGCTGAAGCCTCCTTCTGAACACGCTAAATTCCAAAGGCAAATTCTGTTAGAAAAGACTTCTTGTGAACAACTTTGACCCTATGTTGTTGTTGCTCACGAAAAAAAAACACTGTATGTGAAGTCATACATTTGCAATATTCATTAGCGTTCATCATCGCTGATTACGATGAAATACGAGCTGTTCACAAAATGAATGCTTTCTAACTCAGAAGTTCATCTGCTGAAGCTCACCTTTATTACAAATACTTGTCAAAATGAAGTATCGACGCGAGGCAGCCGACGCGACATTTGCGTACACTTTGCCATCCATAAGATGGCTTGCGAATCGTGTGTCGCCATTATTGCGGAGCGATATCCGATACTTTACCGACGGAGAACAGACTCGAGAAATCGGATAAATTACAGGTTTTTCATATTATTCTGAAACATATATTGTCTGAGCTTACAAAAGATACAGATATGAATAACTTTCGTATCATCCAAGAGGTGTTGTAGATCTGTAATTTTGAACAAGTAGGACAGCACATGACTCAAAAATGGCGGGTTACGTTGAGGTTATGTCGGTAGAGTTTAGCTGATTGGCTGACGACATCACGTGGTGCTGATTTTGGGGAATTCCCTCATATAGTTGCCGAAAGTAGGCTGAAAAAGGATACACACGATCCCAGGGCCAGTCTTACCGCGTATAGATGACCCAGATGGTTACAGGTTGCCGACACGAGTGCTTTGAGACAGGAGCTACTGTAAAGGGGGATAACCTAACCTCAACCCGAATTACAATCGACGGCGGTGGATGGAAAAATATCTGGCGACCATGTGACCGTGATCGCTCGTTTTCATTGGTCGACTTTGTCTGAAGCGGGATAAGTCATGTTGCAGGAGTCATGGAGGACCCTCTTATCAAAACACATATCGTTTTTTTTCTCAATGGTATATATCCAGGAGGATTGTTTTCATTTGCCAAAATAATGCATTAATAATAATAATTGTTCTGACCATAGGAATCTTGGCCAAGAGGTGTGCGATCAGTTGATCGCGGCTGCATGGTCAGAAAGGACGACCAAGAAATACCGGGTCGCCTACGACCATGTATTAATAACAATTAATATTATTCTTGGTCGGATCAAATTTTTGACCAGTGTTTTTGCTGTCGCTCTCTCCGACCATATGTATTGTGACTGTTTTTTCTTAGCTGCGATCAAGAAAATATTGGCAGAAGCAATAGTTCGACTACATACACATGGTCGCTTTTCCCGACAATAATTTGTTTATTGTCTCTCCTGTGACTGATTTCTCTGCTGCGACAAAGAAAATATTGATTGAAGAAATAATCCGACCATTACATTTTCTGAGGCGACCAAACTTTTCTTGACCATTTCCACAATCTTATTTCTAACTATACCGTAATCTACTGTATTTCCCATAAAACAGTGCAGTCTAGCTTTCTCAAGCTACGCCTTCATTTGCTGTCATAGATTCAATTCAGTCAAAGTGACAAGTAACCCATGGTAACCTGATCATTGAACAGAATAAGAAAGCCGTGGTTCTTCTCTTCTCTTATCTTGATTTTTTTCATTTTGCAATGTAAAGTACACGTGGTGAATTTCTCTGAGCTCGAGGCCTACGTTTCCAGGTTTCGAGTCCCGCCCATGTACCTGAGTGAATAATTTGAACAAAAGAATTCTTGCTCGCATATAGTTAGCGGAATGTCAAACAGAACACTGATAAATGTTTATCTTTTGGCCAATTATCCTTAGGTTTCGAGGTCGCTCAAATTAAGTCCAAATTTTTGCAATGTGTAAATTGTCGTGAGTTGAATCCCTTGGGGGATTTCCGGCTTGTGGAAAATCCCAAAATGTTGAAAAGGTCTTCATTTGAAGTGTCAGTTGATTATGTAAATGTTGGTGTTACCGCAAGTCTAATTCCATATAAGTTATGGTTAATGAAAATCAAAATCTGCTACCTATGTAATCACCATACTTAATAGTAGAAACAACATTACTATGTTTTTTTTTATTCTGAAAATCGATCATATCTATATAGCGGTTCAGAATAATGGAAACCGCCTATTTGTCTGATTGTCTGGGTTTTTTTTGCCCTACAGATAAAGTACCAGTCAACGACGTCACTCCAAAATGGTCGAGTCCATGTCAGCCAGGAAAAATGCAGTCCAACATGGGGAACTCCTCTTTGACCGGCCCCTATTCCAATGTTCTTACTTCCACAAATACACCAGACTTCTCGACGGGCACATCGCTGGACAAAACATCAGGACTGACCTCGGGCATTTTCTGAAGCTGACCTTGCCGAAGAAAATTTATTGTACGCATAAAATAATGTGGAAATATGGGAGCCGGATGCTGTCAATACTTGTTTTTCTATGTGAACTTCGATTCTACAGGGCGAATTAGCAAAGGAGCGAATCACAGCGATGGGCGATACGATTGGTCGCATCCAGCTTCCACAATGAATCGTTGTGTTGTGAGTGACTTGGAACAACCTTGGTCCGATGTTCTAATGTATTATGCTTTGCCAAATTTCCTCTCAGGCAAGGGACTCTTCGTTTGATCAAATGGTAGGCCTACTTCATCATTTATTAATGGGTCATGAATGACGTGCCTGTTGGTTTATTTCTTCCAGAAGAAAGCATAGGTATGGACTGCAATTTTGTTTTGGCGCCTTGAGAGATTATAAGCACGTAATGAGTTGTGAAACCATGGCTTCAGAGAATTCAAAACAGAATCAATTCGAAATCAGAGAATAATTGATTCTTTTCATGGTTTCAAGTTTTTATGATCAGTCATTTATTTACCGAATTTTTAACATCGAATTTGTTCCGACCATTGTAACAAAGTCAGCAATGTTCCGTTATCAAATATATTTTATTAATTTATTGTTTAATGAATTTATTTATTTTCGATCTGTATTCAGTTCCATTCCATTGTCTGTATATATTTGACAAGTAAATGTTTCATCATGTAGTCTTCCATTGTAATTGCAAAAAATAATACACTGCATGTAAATAATTATTTGTTGTGTTTCGAATTAACTGAGAACTACAGTATGACCTTCCGTAAGACAGTGTATTGTATATAAACAGACGGATAGAGGCTGGTGATATAGGCAAATTTAGAACAAATTTTTGTACAATTTTATCTTTAACGTAAATCTGCTCTTCCATATATAATAGTGCCAAGTATTATAATATCACTTCTTCTCTTCCATACAATAGTGCCAATTTAATGAACGGATTGTAATTATGTATTATTTGTGTTAATATATTTTGTTGAGATGTCTTCCGCTGATGTGCATAACTGTATAGGTTTATGCAGTCTATTGGGATGTGAAAAATGAAATATATGGTAACAAAATTTATATTTTGCCATCTGAATAAGTGTTAATGAAACAATTTATATTTCCTGAGTTATACAAATTGTAGTTTATTTATTCGTCTGGTGTAAAATGAGTATTACATGTGTATTACCATACATATCAAACTCATGTTAATACGAAAATATCCAGAATTTCATCGATGATGAGGTTTAGCTATAGAACTGTATTATTGATATGTACATTGCCGTGTTTGTCTTCCAAGAATCAAGATATAAAAGCGACCCACTACGTGTGAGCCGATCCTACAATACTTGTAAATGTATATTACAGATATAAAACCATATGTACAAGTCTGCGTTTCGTTATCATTGTATACAACCCATTCTCCCATCTTTATCCCTCAAACATCACAATTACGGCATGGCATACATCAATATTAAGACTCAGAATTATACTTACATTTGGACCAAACGGTTTCCTGTATCAGACAACATATCCTCGCTAAAAGCGTAAAACGAGATACCAAATCGTGTTGATCTAAACGGCCGTCATTCAGCGGTATAATTTACATAATGCAAATGCCCATCGTATTACGGTATAATTAGAATAATGCAAATGGGCGTCATATTACGGTATAATTTACAAAATGCAAATGGTCATATTACGGTATAATTTACAAAATGCAAATAGTCGTCATATTACGGTATAATTTACATAATGCAAATGACAGTGCACAGCTTTATACATGTCGGACTAATATGCCCGAAATCTGTTCGGTCTTACACAGCTAGGGCTTCTGCTAAATTATAATATTTAAAAAAGATGTCATTTTAATTAAATAAAGAACATTTTTTCTTCAAAGACTATTTTTCAAGGAATTTGTATAGGATAGATGGTAAGATATGTTTTCGTATAGGAGAAATGGTATAATATCAGTTACAATATTTTTTACATTTGAGGTAAAACGGTAGATAAATATAACTCTTAGATATAATCCGAATATTCTATATGCGTAGGTTGATTGGGCGAGGTTCAATATACGTTTCGTAACTTCAACCCATCGCATTTATTAAACTACAGTCAACTAATTAGATTACCTTTTATTGAACTACAGTCAATTATAAGATTACCAACACTAAACATTTATTAAACTATAGCCAACTAATTAGATTACCAGCACTAAACATTCATTGAACTACAGTCAATTATAAGATTACCAGCACTGAACATTTATTAAACTATAGTCAGCTAATTAGATTGCCAGCACTAAACATTTATTGAACTACAGTCAATTATAAGATTACCAGCACTAAACATTTATTAAACTATAGTCAACTAATTAGATTACCAGCACTAAACATTTATTAGGCTAAAGTCAACTAATTAGATTACCAGCACTAAACATTTATTAAACTATAGTCAACTAATTAGATTACCAGCACTAAACATTTATTAAACTATAGTCAACTAATTAGATTACCAGCACTAAAATATTATAAAATTACAGTCAACTAATTAAATTACCAGCACTGAACATTTATTCAACTAGAGTCAACTAAAATGAAATTACTAGCACTAAACCTTCATTAAACTATAGTCAACTAATTAGATTACCAGCACTAAAAATTTATTAAATTATAAGTCAACTGATTCAATTACCAGCACTAAACATTTATAAAACTATAATCATCTAATTAGATTACCAGCAGTACACATTTATTAACTAGCTAAGCATTTAGATTGCCAGCATTAAGCATTTATGAAACTTTAATCAACTAATTAGATTACCAGCACCAAACATTTATTAAACCATAGTCAATTATTAGATTTCCAACACTAAACATTTATTAAACAATAATCAATTATTAGATTGCCAGCACTAAACATTTATTAAACTATAGTCAACCTATTAGATTACCAGCACTAAACATTTATTAGAGTATAGAGAACTAATTAGATTACCAACACTAAACATTTATTAAACTTTAATCAGTTAATTAGATTACCAGCACTAAACTTTTATTAAATTATTGCCAACTAATTAAATTACCATCACAAAATGATGCCACATTCAATACAACTGAAGATGGAACAAACCTATATCTGAAATCTCAAATGTAACATTTTTCAAATGAGGACGTTTGAACTCAAAATGCATATAATTTCATAGCTCAGTCTTTGGGAATTTTATACTGAAGTTTGGTATACTACTAAGCTTATAAGAACAGCAATGGAAAGTGTTATCTCCAATACATCCATTGTTGATTACATCCACCCAGAACAAGCTATTATGAATATATTGTGGAATTTTACATTGCACCTGTGATATTAGAATGGAATATACTAGAATGGAACGGAAAACATCCTTTGCTGAATTGTCGGACTGGAGGAGCAGTTATACGTTTACATAGGTGAAATTGCTTGACCGTTACGTTAGCGAATTAAACAAAAATAATAATCTCTTCATTTCTGCATAAAAAACTGTGTTTCGTGCAAAATAAAATACCCAAGTTTTATATTGTAACGCTCAGTCAATCTCAGTAAACTCAGATATAATATCATGGATCATTATATCTGACATTAACGCTATATAAATCCCGTGCGAATTTCAAACTACATGCATCTTTTAGCCAATCAGGTGACTAGCTTGGCGAAATAACTTTAAATATACGCCCCTTGTAATTATAAACAGGAGCACGTGAATAGAAAACACAAACAGTATCCAAATAAAGAATCAGTGCAGACATCGTTCGTAAACTTTAAAGGATTTACTACCGCCGAAAAGTCTGCTTTTGTCCGACAGTAGAGAATATCAAAAGAGCGACCGCCGGTAAGTTGTTGAGCTAAACGTCAATCAATGCCAAATTGTTTGTCGCCATTGGCTTATTTGGGGATCTCGTAGAATATCGGCAAAACGTTCGCACGAATATTTCACAGGATTTCTGAATGGTATTCCCCTGATATACCATCTTGATTTACCTAGATTGCGCCCAAAGTCAAAACTGATGTAAAACAGACAACGGACGCTTGAAATTGAGCTTTCATCTGTTTTAGTCTTTCTCGTATAAAGTTTAGCATGATTTTTTTTTTATATATATCTAAAATACCTTGGACCAAAATGATATTGACTGAACATTCACCATACGAAATACAGCATTTGTGCATAATAACATAATTAATAATTACAGGGTTCACAAACGGAACAGCTCGAGCAGTTTCGTCCATGCAAACATAACTACATATTTTTCTAACAAAAAATAAAGCACACTATGGTTGGTGTTTTCATACAAGGAACGATTCATTCATTGTATTGGATAAATATTATCCAACTGGAGAAAGAGAAGAAATCGAAGTATATGTGCAGGGTTTGGTCCAATTCTGGAAGCGTTGATGGAGATGAAGAAGGAATGAATAGAATGAAGAGAAGAAATGGCCAGGGGCCGGCTCAAATCTGACTGGAGCTATACACGTCGTTTCAATGGCAAAGGCAGGTGGTTGTGGCTAGGCCATTCTAGACCCACGGCGCTCTCCTTCTCTTATTACCCCTCTATAATCAGATTTGCATTGATTCTTACAAGAAAGCAATGAGGAGTAAGATTTCCCCAGTGCCCATGAATTCCTCACTCTGTTCCCGGGTGACGTTTACATTCGACCATCAATGTATGTTTGTTCCCGGACCGTGCAGAGAAAAGACGTGTGTTCTTCCATGGGGCTTGTTCCACAAGGGTGGACATTGCTCATTGGTGTTCACTTCACAAACGAACATGTCAATTTACCAATTCCAAGAGACTTTCAGATCAGTGACACGGTGAGCTCACACGGGACTAACACTTCTCTGAATTGCAGAAATTAATAGAACTAAAGTATTCATGTTTTTATATCATCGACAGAGAGAACAAGCTATGAGCCTTAACTTCATGATTATGAGAAGTGTATTGACTTCTGCAATACAAACCTTTGACATTTTATACGTGAACAATGGCAACAATATACCGATACTCGTCTCAGAATCTCTATCTTGAAATCTATGTCATTCTGGTTAAAATCGGAACAAAATGCAGCAATACGAGATTAATGAGGTGAAAAAGACAAAACATAAAAAAATAACAAGAAACTGGAACGATAGCAAAACCATTCAACAAAGATGGTATCTATCTATTCACATTTCGCTGATCACTGATATGTATAGATTATTGGACATAAATCCTTGGATAACGTTTTATTGGAGAGAGGATTATAATTATCGAGTTGTCAACTATCCTTAACTGGATAGCAATAAACCAGAAGTTCTACCCGTAACGTATATATTGCCCGCCTAAAGTTACATCACTATAGAACAGCGAACAACTTCCATTTCAATCAACGCTACAAAAACTAACACAGCAAAGTTGCTGAATCGCTACATTCCCATTTTTTTTTTCAGTTTTGCATTTGAGCGTTGTTAGATTAATCTTGCGTAGTGTTGGAACTATACCATACATGCTGGTGACATGTAGTTCATCTGATTCTGGGGTTAAACACAACGAAATGCAAAATCTAATCTTTGTCTAGAGAAACAATCACGACCAACGTGTGAGTGGATACTTCATCTGATAAAAGATTATCCCCAGAACACTATAGCCCCACTATGCTTCTGATATCAGTGTAACCTCTTCCTGTCTGTCAAGTACTCGGTTTATGCTAGATAACATGTAATACTCGGGATTCAGTTGCAGACTTTAGCTGCTGTCTTACGAATAGCGTTTAGGGTATAGCCTACAGGCAAAGTCTGTAAACGCATGGACAATAAAAAACAAAAAACAAAAAAAACAAAAAAAACAAAACAAAAACAACTCAAATACATTATAGAATATTTTCCAACTAAAAGAATACTTTTGAATTTTGTATATATTCCATATTTGCCGTATTTTCTCCCGAAGAGCCAAAATATCATTAAGAAGAGATACCAGGGAATACTTCAGCTATAATGGTCATATTAATTTGTTCTGTTATTATTGGAATATAATGCAGTATAAAACGAGTTTTCATATTTAAAACATATTTACCCTTTTGAAAATAAAAAGTTCGTACATTGTTGATGGCTGTAGAAGAACATTCATCCATGAAGCCATATTATTGTAATCTGTGTATAGTCCAACCACACAAAACGAGAACAACCAAATCTCCTCAGTTTAAAATCTCAAGATTTTAAAGATGGACTACCAATTTTTATTTAGCGCGAAAGACCATTCCAAGTATTTGCCCTATGTGCTCACTCAGTAGTGTCGGTGTGGAGGCTGAGAATGTCCGGTGGTTAAGAGTGTCCAGCCCCTATCTCACTCAGTAGTGTGTGTCGGTGTGGAGGCTGAGAATGTCCGGTGGTTAAGAGTGTCCAGCCCCTATCTCACTCAGTAGTGTGTGTCGGTGTGGAGGCTGAGAATGTCCGGTGGTTAAGAGTGTCCAGCCCCTATCTCACTCAGTAGTGTGTGTCGGTGTGGAGGCTGAGAATGTCCGGTGGTTAAGAGTGTCCAGCCCCTATCTCACTCAGTAGTGTGTGTCGGTGTGGAGGCTGAGAATGTCCGGTGGTTAAGAGTGTCCAGCCCCTATCTTCAACCCAGCTAGGACACTTCTCTCCACATCGGGTACATGTGTCTGTCCTTGGTTGCAATAGAAAGGGATACGAAAAAGATCACCAGGACATTCTTATCCATCAAATCGATATTCATATGGCCACCCTGGTTGGTCAATTCAACCCGAGCGGAAAAGTTTCTGTACCTTGGAAATCCCTTCACCTGCGTGGAACCGTTTCTACATGGGTGGAAAGTTCATTTTATGGTGTGGCGATTTGTATCTGGGAGGATATCTTTCCACCCGATTGAAACCTTCCCACCCACGAGGGAACATCTGAGCGAAAATAATTCTACATGGGTGGAAAGCTTTTCACCTCGATGAAAATACCTATGCCAACATGAAAACCTCTTTACGTGGATGGAAAATTTCAATGCATGGGTGAAAATGCTTTAGCCGTCCTAGTTAGCCTGGACGGAGATTGGGTGAACAATTTCTTCCTGGGCGTAAACCTCTCTATCTGGGCGAAAACCTTTCTATGCGAAAATATGTCGACATGGGTGAAAATATTTCAACTTGGATTGAAACCTCCATGCCTGAGAAATTTCTACCTCACTGGAGGCATTCGTATTTTGGGAGAAAACGTTTCTTGCATGCAACCTCGGTGAAATATTTCTAACGGAATAATACCATTCTGTCTGGGGGGAAGGCATTGGTATTTTGGGTGGAAACCTTCCGACCTCAATGTAGACACTCCAACATTGCCAAAACATTTTTAACGAGGATAGCATTCGAATTCTTGGTGGGAAACTTTCTATCTCGATCAAGACATGGCAGCCTTAATGAAACTGTACTCGTGAGGCAAAAACATTTCTACCTGGGCGAAAAGCATTCTGTCGTGCTGAACTCTTTCTACGGGGGTGAAAATATGTCCCAGGTCACCAAGATACCCCTGTAGAAGCCTTTAACTTCGCATCGACCCTTAACGTCGCAATGCGATGTTAAGGGTCGACATGGCTCTCATTCATATCGCAATTGTTTTTGGGATGTTGAGGACCGACTATGTCGATGTTTTGTCGTTTTGGGACTTTGCGATGTCAGGGGTCGACATGACGGTTCTTAACATCGCAAGCATAATTGCGATGTCGAAATCGTGATTTTTAACGTTTCCGTATTTGAACCGCATTTTCAGAGCCTTTGTGAGTGTAAACACAATATCATTTTTCCGTGACTTGGTTTTCGTGATGGCTCAGAGCGTGGGATCGCACTTTCCTGTACCAATGGGTCAACGTCAACAACCCAGTCTTATAGTACACGACGAAACCTTTAATAGGACAACAAACACAATACATTTGGATAAAACATGGCCCACATTTCCCCAACGAAAACCCAAGCACAGCTGAAAGTGGCCTTTTTCCACTAATTCCCTAGTGCGCATGTACTGGACCTAAGACGCAAATTACTCTTTAAAGTTCGTTCAGCACCAAATGCCAATAGTCACCAAATGGACTAGTGTTTCTTCCTGTGTAGGTAGTCTCAGTGCGGACCCAATCCGACCGTATCTGCGATTTCCCTGATAGTCTCTGAAAGCGACTGTCCGCAATGTAAGGAAGTAGTCCATAGTTTCGGATTATTGGTCCCCCTCAAAAATATTTATACATCAGAGCGCCCGGGTCTGACCACATGATAATTATCCTTCCCTTTTTGATAACCAGTATTTATAGTACCAAGCTTCTAGGTACTACCATTCCTTCAAAATGACATATGCGGAGGGGTGGCTCGATTGAGCTATATGGCGGATCGGGTCGCGAAGTCAACCTTCGACGGCCTGAGTTTCGTACGTTTTTCAGGTTTTTAAAAATAGGGTTATGTTGCATATGGGGTATGTGACAAAAATCGGCGTGGTCGACCCCATATTTTGAATAGCTTTTTTATCTTGCCTCCAAACGGGGAACACTGGGGAGAAATATTGTGGAAATCGATTGTCAAGATTTCTCCAGGAAGAGAACGAAATATGGCGTATTTTGGGTCATTTTAATAGATTTTCCAGAAAATTTGGAGTACGTTCCTAAGGAAGAAAATTTATCTCGGGTTAAATTTGCATAACTGGCTTATATGTTAAATTAATGGTATGAGCATTCCCATGAAGAAAATATGTGCTTTTATATGGGTTTTCTGCATGGTTTGGCAACTCGGAAAGACGGAAGGGCTATACCAAGGGTCTATTTCCAGCAACGAGGGGTCTACTGTGGACTGCACCCTAACCATGGCCCACATATATCCATTTTGCACCCAATAGTAGGCCAGCCAAGAGATGAAAAAACACTTTTGATGGCATCGCGTGTTAAAAGCAATCATCCACGCTTAATCAACTCTACATGTTGTGGGCATTGAGATGTGACCGGATGACATTCTCGCTTTTGACCTTAAAGGTCATTTTTAGGCCAAATAGGTCACGTGGGTTCAAATCAGGATATTTTATCAAACTTTTCGTGAAAGCTTAGTAATTGAAGATTGAAGCTGGCTCAATCTTTAACACTTGATAGTTTATTCAAGTGGGCTCATTTTGAAAATATCTGCATAATCCCTGGTACAAATGATCATGGGAAAATTCAATATGGCGCCCCGTAAATTTCATCCAAAACTTACTCTGAAGTAGTCGAAGTTGCCCATACATATAACTACTAATTGTAACTGTTTAACAAGGCGATTTCTAACTGTTAAACAAGGCGAGCTTCCTTTATATCTGAACACACTTGGGTCATTGTGGATCCTTATCCATCAGATTGGAATCGTGAGAAATTCAAAGTGGCAGCCATATGTAATATATGTAGTTTCGGTATCATTTACTACGCGTATGCACATCTGACAGCAAGGCATTATACGACATCTTTATGGCCATTGAAGTGACACTCCCGAAGTGAGCGCCGGCTTCATCTGAGCATGTACCTGTGCTAACAGGGTCGGAAATCTGTTCAATTTACTGGTCCAAAAACCGGAAAAGAGCTCTGGAAAGTAGATATTAAGGCATTTGTGGGTAGAATGTGGTATAATGTTTTGTTTTATATTTGTTTTTTTTACACAATTTGGACCTGCTGATTCTGAAAATGGCGTATGCCAAGCTGTATTTGTGCATTTACATTTTGCATTTCACCAGACATCTCCTTAATTCGTGATATTGTTGGGATAGAATGAGACATTTTCTGGGAATTAACGCATCAAAAAATGTAATAGTCTTGTATTTTCGTTCATTTTCCAATATGGCTGTCATATACATCCACTAAATATTGTATTTACTGATCCACCAGGAAATATGAGGGTGATTCATACTGCAACATTAATAGCACAGGTGGCAGCACATATAGTTCATTGGACCACACATAAAACCTAAAATAATAAGCTAGGACAGCCTCTAGCTGCTGACATTAAACCTTCCAGGACTGGTGGGAGGGGGGACAGCTTCTGGTGTGACTCTTCCTCCACTAGGAACTTATCCCGTATTTGCATTGCAGTGAACTATGTGTAACGGTTCACACATGGATTTGAAATGATGGCCATGAGATGTCTTCAGAAATTTGGTCAATCGTTGATTTAGTCCTATATGGAACATTTTTCTTATCTCAAACAACATGCAATTTCTTTGATCGTAAACATGTACTGATTTGCATACCGGTAACGGCTTTTATGCAGATTTGTTGAAACATATAAGGCCTCTTGCCCCAAGAATTCAAAATTATACCCCTCCTTTCATCTATCACTCACGACACCTAATTTCAGGCTGCTATTTGGGCAAACCTTGAAGCGCTTTTGCAATCTTCTGCAATATTCACACATTAGTCAAAGTGTGGTGGCATCAGGTCTAATAGGTCTGGCGTCGCTTACATCTCACATGCACGATTTCAAGTTAACAGAGCTATGGTATCAGCCCTCCTCTTCGATCCATGAATCGAATAGCGCTTGAGTCGGTAATAGGGGATGTGTGGTCGCGCCATTCTGGGCATCCATCCAAAACTGAAGCATGACTCATGATTGCACACCAGGACAATAACGTTTCGAAATTTTAATGTTGGTTGGTGTGGTCACCTCATGAACAATTAAACAAATGAGTTATTCTCCGTTATAGTAATTAGTACTGATGCAACAAGAGCCTGTAAGAGTTGCCAAACATTTGGTGGTACCAGAGGCCACATAGAGGATTGTTTGTTGGTGGTTACCAGACTGACAATTCAATCTGTCTTCAGCTTTCAGCTGGTAAACCCGTCTCAAAAGAGTGACCATATGCATCTCTTCGTGGCAAACTTCGCTGTATAATGTTGAATTCTATGACTCTGGTTGAAAATTTTGTTTCCTTCAATGATGAAATCATCCAGGAACTACCATATGTACTTGTCTGATTATCAAATTATGTTTAACTCTTCTGACAAATATTAAGCTAAGGCCTTCTTGGTATGGTTAGGTGACAAGCCAGTTCCTTGATAAGCGGTAATTATCCTGACCATCTGACTGCAAACAGGGACACCTGGTCAAGGGTAATATTCCTGACCATCTGACTGCAAACAGGGACACCTGGTCAAGGGTAATATTCCTGACAATCTGACTGCAAACAGGGATACCTGGTCAAGGGTAATATTCCTGACCATCTGACTGCAAACAGGGACACCTGGTCAAGGATAATATTCCTGACCATCTGACTACAAACAGCTAGGGA
Source organism: Hanleya hanleyi (assembly GCA_036873755.1). Lineage (NCBI taxonomy): Eukaryota > Metazoa > Mollusca > Polyplacophora > Lepidopleurida > Hanleyidae > Hanleya > Hanleya hanleyi. Next base: position 154,110 of record JAVTVY010046435.1, read on the forward strand.
CACCTGGTAAAAGGTAATTATCCTGACCATCTGACTACGAACACGGGTACCCGTCTCCCTCCATTTTTATGGAATGTTGCTCATATCTTCCAAAAAGAATATCTAAAACCACTTTATCTTGCATCTGACTGGTAGACAAGCTACTTGTACCAGAGCGATACCATATATGTTAACAAATGTTTCTGTGTGTAGCTTCCGGCTTGTGACAGCCCGGTCCTGTCCAACAATCATGAGCGCCATCAGATATTTCCTTTGTTGACGGACAATTTTGTCAGTTGAGCTATAAAACTGATAAGTTTGAAGTTTCGATCATGTGGATGGGGGATTAGAACCAGATCAGTGGGGGCACTACACTTACACATAGCAAGGAGATCAGAGGTGGATGTTATATTGAATTTTCACATAATGCTTTGCATCCGTAAATACGCAAATCACCTAATAAAATATTACCAACCATAATGTAGTAATTATTCTTCCTACACGAAGATATAGAAAAAATAGACGACTTATCTTTATTTGACATCTCTTGTCCTTCATGACCTAAAAAATGACCTTCAAGGTAAAAAATGAGAATGTCATCCTATCACATCTCAATCCCCACGCCATGTAGAGTTGATTAAGCATGGATGAGAGCTTTTAACAAACGATGCCGCCATCTTCTTGGTTTGGCTCCCTATTTTGGGGTCATTGCTCCCCCTAAATGTTTTTCTTGCCCCTCCAGCTAGGGAGCTGAATCGTACCACACTATACCATTGGATCAAGCTCTACGAGAAAATGTTTTAAAAATCCAAGATGGCCACGTGATGACGTCACAGCGACTTCATTTCCAAAAAAGCTTTTTGGGGACGATTTTCGATTTTTTTATTTATGTGTTTTCTTCACAAAAACTGCATGATAACTTAGTAAATAATCATCTGATGTAAAATGAAATAGTTTTTGTCCCTTTTCCCTCGCAGAAAAGTAGAAATTTTAACCAAAAATGAGGAAAACAACATTTTTTTTCTGATACGCCACATGGCCGCCATTTTGAATTTACTCATGATTTTCTGCTCGTAGCTATGCAAATAGGCTCAACATGACCCCAGTATGATAAACTACAAAGCCATGGAGTGTCAGCTCTCAATTTTTTGCCGATCCGAAGATAGAGCAGAAAGTTTTGGAAGGGGGCCACAATGCCCCCCCCCAAAGTCTGGTAGTGTTAAAATTTCTCATAATCCATTTCATCTGTGAATATTCAAATCACCAGTAAGTAAGACCAGAACAACAATGAAGTAAGTTAAAAAAATTCAGTCACAATCACTCTTCCTTTTCGAAGATATTGCAAAAAATAGATGCTTTATCCTTATTTGACCTCTAATAGCCTTTATGACCTCAAAAATGACCTTAACGTTCAAAAGTGAGAATGTCATCCGCTCACATCGTAATTTGCACACCATGTAGAGTTGATTAAGCCTGGATGACAGCTTTTAACACGCGATGCCATCAAAAGTTTTCTAGCCATCTTTGGGTTGGGTGGCTGGTCTACTACTTACACAATTGCTAATGAATTCAACGATTACTTTTGTACGATTGCTAGTTCGCTGGCAGAAAAAAATCCCATCCGTGAATTCACACTTCAGCGAATTCTTGACAGAACGCATCCAAAATAATTTCCATTTTAAACCATCTTAGAGCGCAGAGATTAATGAAATTCTTCTTGAAGCCAAAGACTCTGCGTCTGGTATTGATAGCATCAGTATATCTCTGGTTAAACTTGTTGCCAACTTTATAAGCAAACCGCTTGTCGCAATCATTAACCTGTCTTTTCAATCCGGAGTCGTGCCATTAGCGATGAAAACGGCAAAGGTGATACCTATTTTTAAATCCGGTGGCAATACATTAACGGAGAATTATAGACCGATATCCGTTTTACCGTGCTTTAGTAAATTGCTTGAAAAAAATGCGTCAAAACGTATTAACAAATTCCTTGAAACATTTGTCATCCTTTGTTCTAATCAATTCGGTTTCAGATCAAACCACTCCATTTCATGGCTGTCCTGTCTCTATACGAATCTCTGACCTTAGCTAAAGAACCTAAGCTCTATAGCATCGCCACGTCTCTAGATCTTTCGACAGCTTTCGATACTGTAAACAACCATATTCTTCTTCAAAAGCTAGAACACTATGGATTTAGAGGAATTAGTAATCATTGGTTCAAAAGCTACCTTTCTGACCGTTATCAGTCTGTCAGCTATAATGGCACGACCTCGGCTCCTAGGGGAATCTCGTGCGGCGTTCCGCAGGGATCTATTCTAGGCCCCATACTATTCCTGATCTATATTAATGATCTGAATGCTGCCTCTGATGTACTTAGCATAACTTTATTTGCTGATGACACCAGTGCGGTATTGTCTCACAAAGATCAGAATCAATGTTTTACTATTATGTCACGTGAACTACATTTAATGCACAATTGGTTCTCGGCCAATATGCTGTCCTTGAATATATGCAAAACCAAATATCTGTTTGTAAAACCAAATTGCAGAGTCAGAGGCAACGATATAGGTCGATTATCTTTGCATGGTCAAGAAATTGATGAGGTCGACAGATTCAAGTTCCTTGGTGTATTAAGCTGACCTGGGTAATTCACATTAGCGAAACATGTAAAAAGATCTCTAGAAATATTGGTATTATAAATTGTATCAAAGATTGTCTTGACAAACGAATCCTGTTTATACTATATTATTCTATGATATTTCCCTACCTCTCCTATTGTAATCTGATATGGTGCAACACATACCCTACTTATTTGCAGCCACTGATCACATTACAAAAGAGAGCTATTAGAACTATATCACTTGTCAGTAAATATGAACATACTGCCCCATTATTTGCTCGCCTGAAAATACTTGCTCTAGTTGACCTTAACCTATACCTCACGCTGCAATTCTGTCATAAATTTGTCCACCATCCTTTCGTATTGCCCCCCAAGTTTCATAATTACTTTACGAAACTAGTAAATATTCACGCATACCCAACTAGAGCTTAACTTAGGGGCCTCTACATGCCATTTTACCGTACCGATTTATCGTTCTACACTCTAAAAATCAAAGCCCCTCGTGAATGGAACAAACTCCCCTCTAATTTACAAAATTGTGTTCCTATTTTTCTTTTCAAGTCCCAAACGAAAATCTATATTCTCAGCAAATATTAGTAACACCGTAATCTCTATACGGGCAAGCAATCACATAGGATTTTATGTTTATTTCTTGAGTTTTCTTGTCAACCTCATAACATAAGTGTCCAACATCTTCACTACATTATCTTATAAACGCTACATATTCCGCTATGAATAATACTCTGTTTATTCATTTGGGATAATTCAAGCCCCTTGGGATTTTCTTCCCGCCAATTCATGTATTTGTGCAATCTTACCAGGCGTGTAAATATCCTTCACACCGTCGATAATATAGGGATTATCCATTTTCAGGAGGTCGTCTATTAAAATTTATTAAATGAAAATAGTGGACATTGGAATGGCTATTTTTTGACAATTTCTGCATATAGGAATTTTCATACGAAAACAGTTATAGGTCTACCAAGTCTACTTAGATCTTTCGGATTAGCTTCAAGGTTATATTAGAGCTGCTGTTCATCAGTTAGGTAGCAAGAGTTTGTCATAGACCACACGCATTACATTACTTGTCTGCAAAGTCCTGCTTTACGTTAAATCCTGGACTAAATGAATTGGCCTATTGCTAGTATCAGGAAGTAACTTTGGCGATGGAAAATTCGGAAAGCAGCGAGAAAAAGGAAAGCGCAGGGAGTTACTTGCGGAAAATCCCATAAAATGGACTACTGTTCAATTGCGAGAAAAGCTGAAAGATCTACTTATACCGTCCGTCACAACTTTCAAAAAAACCCAGTTATATCAGTTGTACACAGCAGCATCTTAGCAGAAGTGCTCTAATCAAATGCTGCTTCGAACAGTGAGGCGACGTTCAAATTTCCAAACATCGGTTTCTAAGCTTGGTGAAGCAGGCCCTGAAAGACAATCTCATTTCCAATGTGGATGAAGCGGCTTCTGATACTCTTTCCCAAAATGCCCCTGAAGTTGTACAGCCGAACATTACTGAGCAAGTGAATATTGTGAATTTTCATGAAGTCAATAATTCATCTGCTGGGAATGACGCAGGAATGGCTGCTGCATTCTCTGAAGCTATCAAAGCAATTAATTCGACCGTCATGGGATTCCAGTTACAGCTGACAATTCTGACAGCGCAGGTTAATGGAACCACACAACACCGAAAGACTATAATACTCCAAACATAGCACCCCATCATACACCAGAAAACGTGTACACATCTATGGGAATTCCTAAGACAAACGACAAAATTAATCCTCAGCACGAAACAGTCTCAAGGCAGCCAGGTATGTCATTTTCATCTATATCAATTAAAACTAATCCATCAACTGTTCCAGACAACGTTGTTGTTTCGGAGACGGTGAGCAATCAAATCATCACAGGCAAAGACGTTAATTTAGCCTCCTTCCTCTTCCACAACACAAAGAGTTAATCAATGTCACAGATGGGATAAAAGCTAGCATGAAGAAACTCGAAGACCACAGACTGTCGAGAACTTCAACCATCACAGAATTTCTGCAGGCTTTTCACAAATACGAAGTCGTTCTCCATCTGACGGGGAAAAATGGATGAGAACGATAAAATCATTCTTAACTTTAGTGCGCGCTACAACAACAACCTGTTCTATGAATACCACAAGTAATTCTCAGCTAAGGCAGCATTTTAACTGCTGGAAGATGGGAAGTTGATGAACTTGGACGAGATCGACAATGGTATCTTCCAACGGATTTGTGACAACCTCAATCATGCAACAAAATTCTGTGCCCTGTCTGCCTCGCACAATCGACGTTACATGAACTAAGTTAATGATTCAGCGAGCCAGCAAGGAACTCACATTTCAAATACCAGTTCAAGGGCTAAAGCTGCATTGCTTGTGCGGTCAGAAGCTTTAAAGAAACAACAAGAACTGAAACGAAAGCAGATGGAGCTCACACAGTTGGATGAAACATTGGCGCTTGAAACAGAAATCGCAGCGGTAGAAGCTGAGGAACAGGCTTACATTGATTGTACTAGTGTGGTCGGCACTAAACTTGTCAAACAATCCAATCCCATCAATATCAAAAGAGAACCGCAGGACAGTTGGACTTTGACATATATCAAACAGGAAAAGCAAATTCCAGGTTCAGTTAATAAAGGCTTTTCAGTTGGGGCAACAACGCAAGTAAAGAAGCCCTACACTGACCCATCACACCAAATCTTTTCTGAATCAAAACGAGAATCCCATCATTTCCCAACTCATTTCACAACTCCATCATCTGGTGAGTTAACGCATAAAGAGCAGTCCTCAAAAGCGTCACTGGATATGCCCCCTGATAACTCAGATGGTCAAATGTTCGTCATGCAGCAATTGTTAAATGTGATGCAGCTTCCAAAGACTGAGTAGATAGAATATGATGGAGATCCATTAAAGTACTGGATGTTTGTGAGGGCCTTCCCTCATATGTGTTGTAATTTGAGAACAGCCTGGAGGGGACTGGTGTTAGAGAAAGCGTGAAGCTTAACCGATTATTCCAGTATTGCACCGGGAAGGCTCTTGATGTCATGGATCCAGATGAGGGATATTCAGAAGCAAGAAGACTGCTACAGGAACGTTTTGGCAACCAATTTGTTATATCCAAGGCATGGATAGAAAAGGGGGCAGAGGGTCCCTACTTGAAGTTTGGTGATAACGATGCGTTGAGAAAATATGTAGATTCCGTCAGAAGCTGTGTAGTGACGTTGAAGGCAATGGATAGAGTGAATGAGATCGACAATCAAGTCAGACTGGGTAAAATGGTCGAGAAGTTACCACCTTTTCTACAGAGCAGGTGGCGTAAGGATGCTGTTCGACACCTGAAGATCCATGGTTGTTACCCAGACATAAATCAACTTGTTCAGTTCATTGACACAGCTGCTGAGGAGGCTAATGATCCAGTATTTGGGGCTGGTAATGTCCAAAAGGAGTTTAAGGGTAAACCTCAACGAAACTTCCCAAAGAAGCGTTCCGGTGGATCGAGTTTCAACGTTCAAGCTAAGAAAGACTCAACTCCACAGTCAGACAAACCGGACCATTCCAAAGGAGGCAGATTTCCGCCTTGTCAGTTCTGTTCAGGTGGACACGCTATATATGTGTGTGACAAATTCAAGGAGATGAATGTCGACAAAAGACTGGAGTTCGTGAAAACAAACAAGTTGTGCTTCAACTGTTTCTCTCCTCATCATATGTCGTATGGTTGCCCCAAGGCAAGTATGTGTCACATAAATGGGTGCAATCGGAAGCATTCCAGATTGCTGCATGTGGGCATTGGAACAAGAGACAATGAAGAGACAAGAGTGAAAATGATGGATACATCACGTGATCCAATTGTGAATCAGGCTGGTCAGACACAAACTGCCAGCAATTTCATGTGTGGCGTCGGTGGGGCCGGTACGGCCAAAATAGCTTTGCCTATAGTTCCATTGTTGTAAAGTTGAAAGAGCAACAGAACTACATGACAACATTCGCTCTTTTGGATAGTGGGAGTACAAACACGTTTTGTTCCAAACATTGGCAGAACAACTTGGGATACAGGTTACCAAGACGACATTGTCTCTCACAACGTTGTCAAGAGAGAACTACAAGTCAGATACGAATCTCATTTCCTTAGACATTGCTGACATTACTGGAAGACAATTGATGCGCCTTCCCAATGTATTTGTAATTCCCAAGTTACCTGTGCTCACAGACAGTATGGTAACACAAAGTGATGTAGACAAGTTGTCACATCTACATGGGATAACTTTGCCAACAGCCGACCAAGAACAAGTTAATCTAATAGGACAGGATGCTCCCATGGCCTTGGCACCGTTGGAGGTTAGATATGGACGTGGCAATGAGCCGTATGCCACAAGATCGCCGCTTGGCTGGACTTTGAAAGGCTCATTGGACAACGGCATTAGCAGAAAAGCTATTTCCAATTTTGTTCATGCTGAACAGGGTCTACAAGCTCAGATTGAGAAATTCTGGAGACTCGAAGTATCTGAGTCAGTCACGGAGGATATTCCGCAGATGTCTATCAATGACAAGCGTGTCATTAGTACATGAAATGACAGCATACAGATGAAGGATGGCCATTATGAGCTACCGATTCCCTTCAAGAACCAACCTCCAGACATACCAAGCAACTATTGTGTGGCAGTCTCTCGCCTAGAAAATTTAGGGTGTAAACCGTCAAAGGACTAAGCCCTGTATGAGAAATACAAGTCTGGAATACAAGAGTTTTTTTTTTTTTTTTTTTTTTTTTTTATTATTACTAACAGACATGGTATATACATATACATGCAATATCTCAAAATGGAAGCAAAATTACGTTGCAGCGTAAATACAAAAGGCTTCCGAGTTTTGATACCATTAAACTACCAGAAAGCAATATATATACATATATATATATACTCACACTCACTCTCAACATTTATTCTGTTCACGCCATATATAATTTACGCGGAAACCCAATATGGTGGAATATGCCACTATCTAATGTATTTTCAAAACACCCAATGTGATGTCACATCACATGGCTTGAAAATAGTCTATAAATAGGCACCATTTGTTTCTGAAGCGGTCCATAGAATGTGACGTCATGGCAATTAACTTTTCTGCAATATATTGGCTATTAAATCGATGTAATAAACCATAAATATGGAGACCCGGAGAATACAAGAGATACTGGACAAAGGCTACGCAGAAAAGGTGTCTGGAGACTGTGTCACTGCACCAGAAAATCCTGCATGGTATTTACCTCATCATGACGTGACAAATGAGAACAAGCCTGGCAAACTTCGAATAGTCTTCGACTGTGCGGCCAAATATGCAGGAATCAGTTTGAATGACGTCGTTCACCAACGTCCCGACCTGACGAATAAGTTGATAGGTGTTTTGTTGCGATTCCGACAGGACACCGTGGCTTTTATGGGAGACATTGAAGGAATGTTTCACCAAGTCAAGGTAGATCCTTCTGATCGAGATGCATTGCGGTTTCTTTGGTGGCGCAATGGCGACATCAATGAACAGCCAGAGGTATACAGAATGACGGTTCACCTCTTTGGGGGTGTATGGAGCCCCAGTTGCGCCAGTTTCGCTGTGAGACGCACCGCTGAAGATAACGAGGAAGACTTCGATCCGATTACTATCCAGACTGTGCTGGACAACTTCTATGTTGATGACTGCCTGAAGTCAGTGTCGTCTGCATGTGAGGCAATCAAACTGGTGAAAGAACTGTGTGTGCTATTACAGAGGGGTGGCTTCAAACTCACGAAATGGATCACCAATGACAGACAGGTATTGGAATCTGTTCCTGAGGATGAGAGGGCAAAATGTGTCAAAGGCATAGACCTCAACAGCAGTGTTCTTCCCTCAGAAAGGGCATTGGGCGTTCAATGGAACACCGAGACGGACGAATTCGGATTTAAGATTCAGCTAAAAGAGAAACCATCTACACGTAGAGGCCTGATCAGCTTGATCAGCTCTTGTGTACGACCCGTTTGGATTTGTTTGTCCTGTCATACTCAAAGCCAAGATGATCTTTCAGAGCGAATGTCGACTGAAGAAAGGCTGGGACGAGCCTCTGGAACATGTCAACGAAACCAAGTGGGCTGCTTGGAAACAACGTCTACCAGACGTACAACAGTTTAAAGTGAACAGGTGTGTGAAGGATAACTGCCCCCTTAGAGGCAGTTTTTGCACACCCATGACAATTTGTCGTCCGTATCAATAAATATACAAGATAACCATAATAAACTATATATTTTATGAAAGCATACATCGTAGGGATTCCAACTATATGATTTGTATAACCGATGCTGCTACTGTGTAGAAAATATTCCAATTTAAAAAAAATAAAATGAAAACAATAGCGTCCATATTTCAATTGAAATTTCATGAAAACTGTTGGTCTTGTTTCAACTTTGATGGTATACCTTGACAGGAGACAATTCGAACTAGTAAACCTTATCTCATTTTTTAAAATTTTTGCCTGATTTTGTTTTTACAGCTATTTTACTAAAATAAATTGAAAAAAACGTACTTTTTTAAGGTCGTTTGTCTTAAAAGTTGAATAATTAAAAAACTAATCCGAACTTACAAAAACTGAGATAAAGTTTACTAGATCACCTTATAAGTAACAAGCATGCTAAATTTCAAAAGCGTAGCATGGATACTTTTCGAGAAATAAACGTTCTCGGATTCTCGAAAAAAAATCTCGGATTTTGTACAAAAATGAAAGGCTAGAAATCGGGCAAAATGTGTCCAGCTATACATCTGATGAACTAATCCAAATTTTTGGCTTGAATTCTATTGTCAAATACATTTTTAATCTGTCTAATGGGACCTACTCGAATTCCTGTTTATTCTGGATAACTATTACACTAAGTTTTTTTCATCAAGGCGGTTTAAACTTAAAAAATTAGCTAAAACTTGCTCAGCTGAGATACCTGTGTAGATCACTTCACGGCGGGTGTCTGAGTGAAGTGTCACTGTTATAATTAGAAACAAAAATACGGATGTTTGCATGGTTTTGATCAGAAGGGGGTAGATTAATGTATATAAGTAGGATTAATAGATAATTAGCTTACCATAATACTCCGGAAATGAGTTTTGGAAAGGGAAATTTAACAGACAAAAATATTAGTAGCCAAGCCCAAGCTAAGGCAATCTGTTTAATTGTTCCAATGCCTCGGAAACTAAATTTTTAATCCTAATATTGAAGCACTTCTATTTATAACTTTGATTTCATTTTTTCACCAAATGTTAGATGAAATAGTGAATATTTGAATGAAGAAATAAAAAAAGACCAATTTTGACCCTCTAAGGGGACAGCTATCCTTAAGCCAGAAAACTTTGGTGAAGTGACAGATTGTCAAATACATCATTTCTCAGATGCATCCGCAGACGGATATGGTTCCGTGGCTTACCTCAGGTTGGTGAAAATTCATGTCAGTTTTGTGATGGGGAAAGCCCGACTAGCATCGAAAAAGCAGTTGTCAATCCCACGACTTGAACTTTCGGCTGCGGTGGTTACCATAAAAGTTGACCAGATGCTCCGGCGAGAGTTGAAATTCGACATCAATCAATCTGTGTTTTTGACAGACAGTACTGTCGTCCTACAATACATCAAGAATGAGTCAAAGAGATTCCAAACATTCGTGGCCAACAGGATTACCACTATCCACGCAGGATCATCACGGGATAACTGGAGACACGTGAAGTCGAAACTCAATCCTGCTGATGATGCATCCAGGGGATTAGGGGCTGATGAGATGAGTTGCTAGTTCACGTTGGAAACATGGACCAGATTTCGTTTGGCAGGATCCGTCACAGTGGCCAACTACACCTGAAATCCTAGAATTATCAGCGACAGATACCGAAATCAAGAAAGAAGCCAAGGCGTGCCTTACCTGTGGAAAGCCTGTTGAATGTGCAGTCAGTAAACTCATCGAGAGGTTTTCGTTATGGACCAAATTGAAGATGTCTGTAGCATGGATATTAAGATCGAAGAAATACTTATTGGAGAAGGTTAGAAGCAAAACCATTGACTGTTACAGATATCAAAGATGCTGGGCTTCAAATTGTGAAATTCGTTCAACAAAATCACTTCCCAGATGAAATTCGAGCACTCAGCAAGAACAAAGACAAATCTTTCTCGAAGTCAAGCTCCATTTATAAATTGGATCCTACGATGAATGTTGACGGTATACTGCGTGTGCGAGGTCGTCTGCAAGCTGCGGCAATTCCCAACGAATCGAAACATCAGATAATATTGCCAAAGGACCACCATGTTGTTGCGTTGGTGGTTCGTCATTACCATGAGATCCTTGGACACTCGGGTCGAGAACATGTTCTGTCTCATTTGCGACTGATTTTTTGGATTGTTAAGGCGAGAGTTGTGATTAACAAAGTTCTCCGAAGCTGTGTTCATTGCAAACGAAGACAAGGACCACGTGGTGCTCAACGGATGGCAGATTTACCTGAGGATCGGGCCATTCCTGGAAAACCTCCTTTTGCAGTTACAGGAATCGACTGCTTTGGGCCTTTCGTAGTGAAACGGGGCCGGATACATGTGAAAAGATATGGCTGCTTATTCACATGTCTGACTACGAGAGCCATTCATATAGAGAAGATCGACTCAATGGACACGGACTCCTTCATAAACGCCTTGAGAAGGTTTGAATGTAGACGAGCAAGCCTGAGAAGATCAGGTCAGATAATGGATCTAACTTCAAGGGAGGTGAAAGTGAGTTGAATGAGGCAATAGGTGCTTGGAATCAAAAGAAGATCGAGGGCTATATGATTCAAAAGGAGATTATTTGGGAGTTCAACCCCCCAATGGCTTCTCACATGGGAGGAATATGGGAAAGGCAGATAAGAACGGTCAGAAAAATTCTGAATGCCTTGTTAGTCAACGAAACACTTGATGATGAGGGGTTGACTACCTTGTTCTGCGAGATCGAAGCTATAGTGAATATCCGACCAATTACTGTCATATCGGACGATCCTCTAGACGCCGAAGCACTTACCCCAAATCACCTGCTTCTATTGAGATCTGGACCTGACTTCCCTCCTGGCAAATTCTGTAAGGAAGATACCTACCTTAAACGATGGAAACAGGTACAATTTCTGGCTGATCGTTTCTGGAAGCGCTGGGTACACGAGTATTTACCCACGTTACAACTGAGGCAAAAATGGCTTAAGCCCAGAAGAAACTTTTGTGAAGGAGATGTCGTCCTGATGATCGACGAGAATACCCACAGAAATATGTGACCGTTGGGAAGAATCTCCAAGACTTCCTGATCGTGGTCTTGTCAGATCGGTCGAGTTGAAATCCAAAGGGACATTATTGAAGAGATCAGTGCATAAGTTGTGTTTGCTCGAATCTTTCACTAATTGACTGTTTACTAGACATGGTATAAGACCATCTAACTTTTGACATTGTGATTTCAACGAACTTGATCATCTAGTGACATTAACAATTCTGACTAACGATCTTTCTGAAGTAACTTAGGTTGTGCTCGTCGTCACGGTTAACACGGTGATCATTAGGATGTTGTAATTCTGATTGAGTTGATTGGTTAAATGTTTCGCCTAAGATAACTAGCTCTATATTTAAGGGGCCGGGATGTAGATGTCAAAAGGCGAGTTTAAGTTTTCTTTCGTTTCGGTTCCTAGTTAAGAGTTGGTGATTTAGAATGTTGTTCTAGTGGCGAATTTTTGTAGTGACAAGTATTGAGAAGTGAAAATGTGGATTTGACTGCGGTCATTTCTAGTCGTGAAACTTAGTTTCTTGTGGAAACTATAGGGCCAAGAATTTTGTAAGTATGTCGCTAAATGATAGATAAACATATTTACAGACGTAATATGTAAGGGAAAAGTAACAAATACTGAAGTTAGTGTAAAGATCACGTAGAGTTGTAAGTCAACTTTCGATTTATGTACTTGGCATTATTCTGTGATCAGATTTCGTTACTTTACTGGTAATACTAAGTTTCGTTGTCTTGTAGCTTGAACCATCCGCGCTGAGATCTATAGATCATCTAGAAGGTGTTTATACGTTTAGAAATCGCCAAATTATTGCTCTGCGGAGGATATAACTGAGAGGTGTGTGTTCTACTAGTACTGCGGTACATTGATGATAGAGGTGTTATAAGCTGCGGCCAATAAACATTTGAATGGACAATAAATACAGGATGCGTATTGGAAACTTGTGCTCTCAGTGTGACTAATTAATCGTTTCTACACTAGTTACTGTGAATGAATGGATATTAATATATTACATCCCAGAATTGCATGATTATAAGTGTAAGTTGTTCTATGCGCGCCCTAAACGCTCCTCTCGTGTCAGATTGACTACTTAATTCTCCTTACTGATACCCAGTCGAGATATGCAACACGTTTCTGTTTTTATAGCAGGATATGCGTAAGGTTCCGTAATTTGTGGCTAACTTTCAAAGTAAACCAAAGATATACGCATGTATTAATATTTGTCATGATCCTATAATGCTGGACACATGGGAAATTTAAGTAGATATGTATTTATTTGAGATAATTTTACGAAAATTCAAGTCTATTATATATGTCAGTATGTCAAAATCATTACCGTTTCGCCGTGAATTACAAGGAAAGGTTCATCATACTATATTTCTGGAACCATTATCTTTTGAGGTTTAGAATTCGTTGTAGATGGACTGATTTAACGGACCATTACCCACTACTCATTTTATATTCCCATACCGGAGAATACTGGTTATGACACTGAATTTCCCATTTGTTTCGGTTTCGCAATCAACTTTGCCTATTTTTTTTGTTTTGTGTCTCGACCTGGTTTGTCTATTGAGAAATGTTCAAATCACAATTTGCTGCATTTCGAAAGCTGAAATTCCAGACGTCGATAACATTCAACGGTTGGTCGCAATGGAGTAGAGAAAATTTACCACACCGTCTTTTCGGTTTGTTCTTAAAGACGTCTAGTCTTCACAATTATGGCCTTTTGATGATACTTCACTCTGTTACTAAGACTGAGGTATTCACTCGTTAAAGATTAAATGATTCCAGAAAACCACAATATACTTTAATTCAATTTGCCGCTGTTGAACAACACTGGCTCAGTGTTTAATATGGCGATACCGGCTTCTTCTCCTTGTCGAGCCGTCACGAGTTCCACTGCATCTTTTTCGTTCTGTAAATAAGCATACGCCGTGAGGCACAGAACATGCAGATTTAAATCGATATTTCTCGCTCGAAAGACTGAACCTGGAGATACACAACGGATTGTCGTCAAGCAAAATATATTGTTGCAAAATCCTTTATTATACACGAAGTGTGATACCTTGAAATCAGACTAATATAATGCTTTAAATGTCACAATATCTGCAGTGAAAATACACCGAAATATCAGTTCTATCCATATTAGATGGTTCTATGTGTTATAGTTTAGAGATAATACAAATCCCATGCTCAAATATACAGGAGACAGTTTTAGCTTGGTTATTTTGTTCTGTACGACCACATCCTGTGCAGAACTGAGAAAAACAAATTGCCTTACAACGTAACAACTGGAGGATTTTTGTTTTCTCAAGTAGGCGTCATACCATCTTTAAAGGTTTCCAAGAGATAAATATTCATCTGTCACATTTGGTTGAAGGGTCGAAACTCCAATGGAAATACCAAGCGTAAGATCCGACATGTGATTACCAATTTAGTTCTCGAAATCTATTTGGCGATCATTCCATCTCAATATTCATACTGGCTGCCGAGATCTTTCACTTCGAATATTTTTGGGTTTTGTGCAGATAGTATCACTTTTGTACAGGGAATGTATTGATCAGCAGTCGCGTGCTGAGAAATCCTGTATCACGGCACACCCGCACGACGTGTACTTCCATGATTTCACTTGCACTTACCAAGGAAAAATCTGTATCTTAATTTAAATGAACAGGTCAGATAAATTAGCAACAGTTTCTGGAGAAGAACGCTAGTTTTATGAATTAAACACGACCTTAAAGCTGACATGACCTTATTTAATGCACGAATGGTAGCGAAAAAAAAAAATTCACATATTTTAATCCCAGTTGAATAATAGTACCCGGCGGAACTAATCCATATGAAAGTGCCAACTTTACGACGCCATTCTGCCAACTTCTCATCCGAGTACAGTTACCTCTACCGCATATATAAAGCCTGAGTCGACCGAGAACCTTGCCAGTCTGAACGGACACTCCTACTGTGCACATATTTTTGCTGTCGTTGTCACCAGCCCAAATTCGAGCTCTGTGAGCATCATATTATATCACATTCATTCGCAAACAGTATAAATATATCTGAAAACAAAAATGGGTAATAAAATGAAGGATCTGACAACTCAAACACGATTTAGACATACCGTTCAGTATTTCCTCAATACGATGAAACCTGTTGGTCTCGTCAACAGTTTCTACAGCATTGTATTTCAATTTACCTCACTCGACGAAGAGGGCGCACGAAGGGACTGTTCTTCGTTTGACAATTCTTGAGGCTCTATACGATGCACTCCACATGCGGTCTCTTTCTCGATTCCCAATATGACGATACTGCTCCAGGCCCACCCATGTTGACCGTTTACTGTGCCAAGGGGACAATGCGCGCACAAATAATCTCAAACGGCAACAGCAACTCTCGCTGTGAGAGTTGCTGTTGCCGTTGGAGATTATTTGTGCAAACCGGAATGGTAAATTCCTAAATACGAAGTTACAAATTGAGAGCCCTTATTGCGATTGTCAGCCCGTCCAGTATTTTGACCTATCCACCAGTTGTATAGAAAGGTGAAATCTCTTAGCATTCGTAGTTGGGAAATCTGGCGTAACTGACCTCTACCTCTTGACCTTGGGTCACTATGACAACTTCAAGAGGTCACTTCCGGTGACGTGAAAAGTAGGACAAACATCCGGAAAACCCGACTTTACATCTAGTCAAATGGGTCTAGATGAATAAAATTCGGAATAATGGATATTACAGGACATGTCGCCAGAAATGGCGGACATTACACCTATTTTTTGTGGGATTGTGGGATAGCGCGGGCGAGAGGTTGCAGTGAGCAGGGCTCAATGATGACAAGTTACCACCTCCTGCATGTTATCGGAGTTACATAATTAGATGTGATTGAATGATGGGGTTAGGTACAAATGAGTGAGTCACTGAGTGAATCTTGCCCAGCGCACGGCTCTAATGATGTGGGGTAAGATCCCTACACTCATACACCCAACTATATCTAGCATCTAATGTCTTATCGCCTTGACGTAATCAAATGAGAGAAAGAAGGATTAACAGCAACAAAATCAGCAACGAGCATTTTGCGTTTACACAACAACAAGCATTTTGTGTATTACACATTTTATTTATGCCCTACGTCATCACATGGCAACACAACTGTGGGATCCGCGATGAGGCCGCGATGGATGCGTTTACAATTCGCCTGTGCTATTGTAAGTGTATCAGACGCATCCTCGACCATGTTCGCTCTTGTCTGTGTGAAATGATCATCCGTTCGTTCTGGTCTATTCCGAAGCATCTTCGGACAGTCCCGAGTACTGTAATGCCAACATATCCTGTGTGTGCGATGACGTTATGGCATTGCGATAGAGCGTTAAGCCGTTACAATATAGCGTTAAGGCGTTCAGACTAGTGTAAAGCGTAACGACGGATATTGACGCGCGTCACTACGTTTCGTTGATTGTCAATTCCATAGGATATCACGTGATCATTTAGACCATTCAAAGCTTCTGAGCTATCTTACTAGGGCGTTGGGATGCTAATACAGGTCTTTGCAGGGCATTACTGTGTTGCGTCTGTAAAAGCAATCCTGACGTTCACCAGACGCTACGATATGATGCCACACCAGAATAATATACATGAGTACGGAGAAGCCGACGCAGACAGTGAGAGCGTACCGGCGGACACTGACAGTCCATTGACTGATACTGTGACCCTACTCACTGACAACTGAAAGCACGGTCGCTGATGAGCAAACTACCTTCCAGGGAATGAAACGCAACACTAATAGGGTGGTGGAAAACGATGCCGACGTGCTGACAAGAAGTCGTATGACCCCACAGACAAATATATACGGACTGCATATTTATAAAACCATGACAAGAACCGAAAGAGATCCCTGTGATTTTGCATCCCACCCAACCGTGAGTGAGAAAGACTAGGAATATACCTTATTTTATCAGGTCGACAGTTACGTTACCCGAAATGCACTCGACGAGCGCTTCAATTCGAGATCCTGCACAGCCAAAGTGGACCCAATATTGTGCACATAGGCCCATTTGCCTGGATGTACGGTCCATTTTTCCGAACTTTTTAGATGTCCGGCTGTTTTCTAAGTCTTAGTCTTGCATCCAACCGCCAGTCAGGTGATCAGAAATGACCTCTCCAAGGTCAATCGACGGTCAAAGGTCAAGGGTCATTTTCGCTTCATTCATCCACCCCGATTTTCCAACCAGAAATGCTAAGAGATTTCACATTTCTATACTACTGATGGATGAGTTAGAAATGGACGAGGTGACAATCAGAACAAAAGCCCCTTTCAGTTTTTACCTCCGTCTTTGGGAATTTGCAATTGAGTACGGGCAGGCCTGATTAGTAGACATAAAATATAACAATTCTTACTTTGGAATGAACTTTTCGAATTACAGTAATTTTGAAGTCGGTGTCAGAAAACTAAATTCACAGCGCAATCGAAGTGCACCATATCGAGCCTCAATAATCATGAAATATAATGAACAGTTGCCCCTTCGTGTCCCCTCAGTTGACATACAATGCTGGAGAAGTCTGTGACGTGATAAACAAGTGTCTTTGTTTTGAGCATGGAGCCTACTATAGACAGGTGATCCATGTTTCGAGGAAAAACCCACCGGTATGTCTGCATCGTGTTTGAATAGTCATATCCCTAATTATATTACCCTGTTTTTTTCAAGATATATTTATATTGTGTGTGAATTAGTGTGTTATACTAGAATATGATGCTCACAGAGCTCGAATTCGGGCTGGTAACAACAACGACAGCATAAATATGATGTGCGCAGTAGGAGTGTCAGTTCAGACTGGCAAGGTCCTCGGTCGACTCCGGCTTTATATATGCGGTGGAGGCAGCTGTACTCGGATGAGAAGTTGGCAGAATGGCGTCGTAAAGTTGGCACTTTCATATGGATTAGTTCCGGCGGGTATTATTCAACGGAGGCTATAATCTGTGAATATATTTTTTTTCGCTACCATACGTGCATTAAATAAGGTCATGTCAGCTTTAAAAGGGTGGTAGATAAAGATGGCGGCGAACTGACAAGAGATCAAGTGGCCCCACAGATAAATACATTGACTGCATATTCCTAAAAACATCACAAGAAACAAAAGCGATCTCTGTGGTGATTTGTATCCCAGCCACGCTTGATGTTCATGTGCACATTTTGAATGACATGACTACACGAACCCTATAACCGGCTTGAGCGGTATTAGATACAAATATTTCAGAGCGATGATGTAATAGCCCTATCAAGTCATCTGATGGAAAACTATGTGAGAGACAGGTAGAGAAAAAACGGCCTAAACTAAAGAGTATTTATAGAACGTGTTATTCAGAATAAATATCTGTGCGGCCCTACGTCGACCAAGCGCTTCATTCTTCACCATGTCTATACCATTCAGGAAACTAAATCACAATGATTTGTACAGTGGAAAAGCCACGGGGACGAAACACCCACCAGTAGAATCTCACCATATGCAGGCAACATTTCAACGCCATATTAAAAGGATGGTAAAATACGATGACGGCGAACTGACGAGAATTACAGGCGTCTAGTCCGTCATTCATAACTCAGCCGTCGTCCATTAAAGAATATCCGCGTCTATAATCCAAAGACCCATTCCATATTCCATATAACAGTATTAGCACCAAATTCAAAAGGACAATCATAGTATACATAAACATAGGCTAGTTTCCTGCAAGAGAGAAACGGTCAACAGTTTTCAATGATGCCGACAAGACATCATGATGTTCCAAAAATATAAAATCCGTATCGCTGATCAGTATTCTTAATCCATGATAATCGTTGTAAGTCATATGACCCCAAAGACAAATGCACTGTCTGCATGTTTCTAAAAACATCACAAGAACCAATAGTGATCCCTGCGATGATTTGTATCCCAGCCACGCTTTTATTGTAGCTGTTCATGTGGATAGCTTGAATGGCATGACCAAGCAACTCTTAGCACTGGTTTCAGTGGTATAACTTACACATATTTGAGAGCGAGGATGTAATAGCCCGATCAAGTCATCTGATGGAAAATGATGAATTATGTGACCGTTAGATCGAAGAAACGACCTAACCGAAGGAGTATTGATAAAATTCTTAAGTTCTTATTCAGAGTACATACCTGTGAGGTCCGACGCCACCCAAGCGCTTCATTTCCCACCTTGTCTATCAGTCACAAAACTACAAGCACATTGATTTGAACAGCTCAAACCTCGAGGACGAAACGCCCGCTAGCAGTATCTCGCCATACACATACACCAATTAAAAGTAACATAACAAGGGTGACGAAAACAGTTGTTGGCGTACTGACAAGAAATCCTATATAATTCCACTGGCAAATATAGCTCACCAAGCAAACTGGGTTCGAAAAGCAAAACCAAACGGCTTTATCTCACACATTTCTTGATTTCTGCTTCCTTGTTTACAGCCAGGCCATTTATAAACATAACGGGGTAAGAGTATTCTTCTTTCCTTTTCCAATTTACTACATTTCATAACATGATATGGTACTTATCCACTAATAAATTTCGACCTACTATACACAAACAAGCACTCTTTCTAGCAGCCAGACTCACCCAACTGAGTGAGTGACTGGGCCTGTGGACACGGAGCTGGAAAGAGTTAGTTTTCTCGTCTTTCTCCAAACACTGAGAGCTCTAGATAATGTAATGTCGTATAATGTTTTGGCATTAGACAATCGTTATAAGGATACTTCGCAGTCTATGTTATGGTATAGACTATCCAGAAGTATAGTACTGTTTCTCAAGTTCTGAGAGTTAAGGGAAGAGAAATTTATTGATTAATGTTTTCATCGAGTCAAGATAAGTATTTTCGACCGTCATTGTCGAGCGTCATTATTCACATTTATTCTCATTTCTTGTCAGAAAGTTCTGCATGGCCCTTTCCAATCGATGCGCAGTATTTCAACCTACTAATTCAACTTCTCAACAGCTCCATGATGTAAGTTGTTGTGCGGCAGATGTGACGGTTAATCTTTCTTGGTGATTAGTGTCCTGTCTCTTATAAGATGCTAAATATTTTGAAAGCATTGTATGATCAAGTCAAGTCATGTGTGTACCATACGGGTGTAAAAACAGATTTCTTCGATTGCGAATGTGGAGTGAGACAAGGGGAGGTATTATCCATTGTATATTGATGACTTGGAAAATTACTTGATGAATGAATTAACCAATTGTTTGGAATTGAATTAATTATCTTTATATTTAATTTTATATGCGGATAACCTAGTCTTGTTCTTTGAAACGATAGGTTTACAATGCTCTTTAGATATTTTATCCAAATACAGTAAAGAGTGGGGTCTTGATGTGAATGGTGAAAAAACTAAGATAATGATTTTCCACAAAGGCGGCAAAACAAAGCCAAATGAAACGTGGACTTACAATGATCAAAATATTGAAGTCGTTAATTCATTCACTTATTTAGGGCTAGTATTTACCAACAACTGTAAATTTTCGGTCACTCAACAAATTTTAGCTCATAAAGGCCTTAGAGCCTTGAATCTCTTAATGTGCAATGTAAAAAAGTATAGCCTGGATTTGAAAAACGCTTGCGAATTATTCGACACATGTGTGGGCTCAATTTTAAATTATGGATGTGAAGTGTGGGGCTTCCGTGAAGTACTCACAGTTGAACGGGTACATCGAAAATTTTGTAAGCAATTATTAAGAGTGAACATGTGTAAGTAGTATATGGGTCCTTGTGTCCTTTGACCAATCAGAATTGAGAACGAAAGTAGGTCAAGTATGACGCGTTTGACGTCATTGTGTGACGTAATTAGGGCGTGGTTGTAAGAAACCGGTTTAACCGGTCGTAAGAAACCGGTTTAACCGGTCGTAAGAAACCGGTTTAAATTAAGTCGTAAAAAATCGGTTTAACCGGTCTTAAGAAACCGGTTTAAATAGGGCGGTATGATACCTATTTTTAGCAGCCCCTTTGTTAGCTAACAATAAAAACATCACGTGACCCTTAGACGGTTATTAGGATAAAAGGAGAGCGTTTTCGAGTTCAGTGGTCACATGCCTCTGGCGCACGAAGGTGCGTTTTTACGTATTTGGTCGATCTCCTGTCTCGGTATACAATGGATGACGAGAAAACATTTGATGAAGGTAAGTTCGCATTATCAATCATTCCTTTGAGAACAAGCGGTTCGTTTCTTAAAAGATCTATTGGTCGAATCATAGCGTATGTTGAGACAATGTCTTTCGTATATTATAGACTAACACATCACATTGTACTAGAGCAAATGCCGTGTATAGTTAACTGACCGTACGAGTTAAATTATGTACCTCGGAATGTCACAGCCGAACACACATATATTGTCCTTCTCTGGGCGCAACGGTCCATTGTACTTTAGAGAACGGTTTCCTTTGATACGCGCCGGTGTACACGAAAATGATATTCTTTCTTTCTTGAATTTTCTTGTCTAAAATAGTTCGATAATCGAGGTTTATTAATTATTAGGCCTTAAATATATATGGGCGCATTTCTGTTAAATACTGTAAGGTTGGTCATACCCACGGATGTGTGTATAGTTAGCTAACTGTGCGAGTTACATTATGTGCCTCGGATTGTCACAGTCGACCGCACATCTATTACCACATTGACATACGGGTTAACCCTGCACACACATAGATTTGCTCCTTCTGTAATGGGCGCCTATTGTAGACCAGTTCCTTTGTACTCTGGCCGCTAATGCTATTCGTTCCGTGTCACCGCCATGGTACACCATTAACTGTAACACGGGGTGTTTTAAGCACTTATGATTGTATCTATACTATAGAAACTTATGGCGAGATAGCCTCATTTGTAAAGACCTTATTTGTGGTTAATGTCTCTGTTCCCCAGAAAAAAAAATCGAACGAACTATTGTCGGTGACTTCTATAGGCAAAGTTAAAAAAGCCGTACACCTGTCTCGCCGTATATCGGGTTAACGGGGAGAAAACGGTCAACTCTCTCGTTACCTCAATTATTTAAGAACTCTAAAAATTAAAAGGTATAGGAGATCTGGTTTAATACAGTATGAATGAATGAAGTTAAATCTTGTCTTATTCCCAAGCGTCTTTTTTGGTCACCGTTCACGATTGAGGTAAATATAATATGAAATTAGAATTGTATGACCAGTTATTTCATTTACAGATGCTTTCTTCGATGCACTCCAAGATCTAAGCTTACCGTCATCTCCCACCGCTAGTTTTAGGTATGTAATTATTTCCATCAATATTTGTGAATTTTTCTTTAGACCCTTGTTATTCGTTATTTTATTTTTTATCCCTTATTCGTACTTAAAACAGTTTCGTTCAAAGGGTTTATCTTAAAAGATATCAGGAAATATTCCTAAATGATAGGTTAGCTCGATGGATAAGACGTCGGCCTCAGGATCGATCAGTCCGGGGTTCAAATCCTGATCGGGTCGAGAAAACTTTTTTCTTCTTATGTTTTTATTTTTTCTGCTTAGGATTATCTTCAGATATTTATTAAGCGGTTCTGATAATTTTCATCAGCCAGGGTTCAAACCCTTACCCTGATCCGAATTTTTTCTCCTTTTGAAAAAATTATTTATGAATATTTTTCAAGTTCAGTTGTTGTGTTTTGGCTCAGCCTAGTTGGATTAACCTCGTTCATTTATCTATGCAGTTTCAACTTAACGGAGGATGAACTCGTTGCCGATTTGGCTAGACAATGGGAACGCGTACACGAGGAAGCGAGCACTAGAAGGTAAAGTATTAAAGTTAATTAATATGAGAAAACTCTATATTGAGGTATACTATCCTGAGATACATAAGATACATAAAATACATATGAAAACTTTTATTTTTCTTTTAGTACGAACACTACTGGTACACCGAAGAAAAGGCGTATCAGTAGTAACGAAAATTAGGGCGTGGTTGTAAGAAACCGGTTTAACCGGTCGTAAGAAACCGGTTTAAATTAAGTCGTAAAAAACCGGTTTAACCGGTCTGAGATACATAAGATACATAAAATACATATGAAAACTTTTATTTTTCTTTTAGTACGAACACTACTGGTACACCGAAGAAAAGGCGTATCAGTAGTAACGAAAATTAGGGCGTGGTTGTAAGAAACCGGTTTAACCGGTCGTAAGAAACCGGTTTAACCGGTCGTAAGAAACCGGTTTAAATTAAGTCGTAAAAAACCGGTTTAAAAACCGCTGACGTCGGCCGTTGAGAGTCCGAGCGTCATCATGATTTCAGATGATGAAGACTTCACCGAAAGAATGCCTAAAAGGTATTGTTACTTTGTTTTTGTTTTAATTCTTTTTATAAAGCGTGAATGAAATATGTTTTTTATTAAGTTCTGATTTTTTTATTACAGTTCAACCCCTAAGACTAAGGGGAAAAAAGGGAAATCCAAGGGGAAATCCAAAAGAAAGTCTGCCACGAAACACGTGGAAGACCAATACGAGAGCGCTGCTGGTACACCGAAGAAAAGACGTATCAGCAGTAATGAAAAACCGCTGACGTCATCCTTTGATGGTGCGAGCGTCATCATGTTTTCAGATGATGAAGATTTCGCCGAAAGAATGTCTAAAAGGTTTTGTTACTTAGTTTTTGTTTTAAATATTTTCGTAAAAGCGCGGAATAAAATAAGTTCTTATTAAGTTCTAATTAAAACTATTTTCCTTTACAGTGCACCCCGTAAGACAACGTCAAAGGGGGAAAAGTAACCACAAAGGGGCGACCCGTAGAAAAGACTACGTACGGCGACTGTGGGCATGCGCACACGTCTACTTCCGATTGTCCATGCCGTACGCTAGAGTCCCCACCTTCGGCTTCATCATTCACTACGCCTAGTGTTCAGCGTGGTGGGGGGAACGACAGAGTTAATCCGATCGAAGGGTCTAGTGGTTATACGGTGAAGGAAAACAAACGTGTATTTCGTAAAAAATATAACACGGAAGAAATTATTTCCGGTGTAAAGTTAGATGAAAGTGTCATAAACACGAGTTGGCGGTCAAATATTGGCCTATTAAGTAGAGCTTTACAAGATGTTCTCGATAAGGCCTTAACACGCTTAGACGATCACGATCTCGTAAGGGTTTACGTGTCCCAAAGGGGTATGACCACGCCTATTGTACTTAGTCTTAGAAGGCGTGATGAGACGTTCAAACATTAATGGATTTGATCGAAAGCATGCTTCAGTCCAACGAAGAGTTACTGTTGAACTCTTCATTCGAAATTCACGTCGGTACCGTTAAACTGTTAGTGGGAGGGCGGGGGGCTCCCATTACCAATATCTACCACGACAAACTCAGGAAACGTTCCATAGTGAATATAAAGAACAAAGACTCTATGTGCGCCGCGAGAGCAATCGTCGTTGCGAAAGCTTTTCTCGAGAACGATCCGGAAAAAAGAAGAATTGCGCATAAATGCGCAACCTTACAAACTCAGTTAGCGAGAGGCTTGTGTGAAAAAGCGGATGTGGATCCCGAACACCCATGCGGACTGCCCGACATGATTAAATTTGAAAACGCGTTGAATATTCAGATAGTGGTTGTCAGCGCAGACGCGTGTCACGACATAGTGTACAAGGGAGAAGTAAGATCGAAAAAGATATATCTATATCATAATTATTGCCATTTTGACGTCATCACAAAGATGAACGCATTTTATGCGCGTTCGTATTATTGCGCAGACTGTTACAAATGTTACAATAACAAAGGACATAAATGCGAGTTGACGTGTGACGGTTGTTCGCTAAAGGGTGTGTGGAAAACGACAAGCGGTCGTGCATGACTTGCCATCGTACTTTTCGAAGTGAAGCGTGTTTCAATAGACATAAAGTACAAGGGTGAAGAAAGACCAGAAAAATCTTTCCATATGCGAACGCTATTGGCAGTGTACGCGCTGTAAGAAACTCGTAGAAAGGGCGAAACGCGATCCGAACGAACACGATTGTGACGAATCATATTGTAAAACCTGTGACGTATACCATGCAGGAGATCATCGCTGCTTTATAGAGTCACTAGACGCTAAGTCGCCTAGTGAGAAACTCATTTTCTTCGATTTTGAATGTAGTCAAATCGGAGACGTACATCAACCCAACTTTTGCGTAGCTCAGAAGGTTTGCCACGACTGTATCGATTACGATGACATTAACAAACCGTGCTCCACGTGTAAAGTAAGGCAAATTGTTTTTCAAGGGGAGACAACTGCGAACGACTTTTGTGAATGGTTATTCAGGCCAGTACATAAGGGGTATAGAGTTGTAGCCCATAACGCAAAGAGTTAAGACGCGTATTGGTTATTGAAATACTTGATCGATAACGCCACCATTCCCGATACCATTTATAGCGGAAGCAAAATCATGAGTATACATTTGAAGAGCCTCAACATCAAAGTAATCGACTCTTTGAATATGATTCCATGCAGGTTGGCTGATTTCCCAAAAACCTTCGGCATTAACGAACTTCGGAAAGGTTGGTTCCCTCATTACTTCAACGTTCCCGAAAACCAGGACTACATCGGTCCATTTCCCGATACGTCGTTTTACGGAGTTGACAGTATGTCCACAAAAGACAAACAGAGTTTTCTTAAGTGGCACGCGGAACAGTTGTTGAATGAGAGGGTCTTCGACTTTAGAAAGGAAATGTATGCCTACTGCGCCTCGGATACCGATATTTTGAGAAAATGTTGCATCAATTCAGAAACCTGATTTTAGATCTGACAAAATCACCCCCCACCGCGATAGAAGAGGAAGAGCCGGTAGGCGTTGATGCTTTCAATTACATCACAATAGCCAGTTTGTGCTTCGGTATTTACAGGCATTTGTTCATAGAAAGCGATACCGTTGCTAGAGTTCCGAGCCAGGGTATTGTTGAAAGAGACCAATATTCGCATGTTTCAATCCAGTGGTTGGAATGGATTATGGCTACGAGTGAAGGCCAATCCTTGTTCATTCAACACGCTCTCAATGACGGGGAGAAACGTATTGGCCGTTATAAACTAGACGGATTCGACAGAGACAACGGCGTCGTGTACGAATATCACTCGTGTTATTATCACGGTTGTTTAGTCTGCTACCGCTCGGACTATATGAATACGAAAACGGGCTCGTCTATGCAATACCTCTACGATAAAACTATGCGGAAGAAAAAGTATCTCGAGACGTTAGGACTACGGTATGTATGTAAATGGGATCACGAATTTCGCCGTGAAATAACGCAGAATCCCGAGCTTCAAACCTTCGTTTCACGACTCGATGTTCAACCGAGGTTGGACCCACGTGACTCTTTTTATGGGGGAAGGACAAACGCTTCAAAATTGTATCATACAGTGAATGAAGGAGAGCGAATAATGTACGTAGACTTTACGTCGCTCTACCCGTACGTGAACAAGAATGGTGTGTACCCAATGGGATACCCCAATATCATCACAAAAGATTTTAACGATGACCTCAACGTGTACACAGGTTTCATAAAATGTAAGGTTCTTCCACCGAGAAAGCTGTACCATCCAGTTTTGCCTTACAAATCTCAAAACGGTAGACTTATGTTTGCTTTATGTCGCACATGTTGTCAAAATTTTACACCTGAGTGTAACCATACTGACGAAGAGCGTAGCTTTACAGGGACGTGGGTTTCGCTCGAAATACAGAGAGCGCTTGAAAAAGGGTATCGCGTCGTAAAAGTATACGAGGTTTACGATTTCCCGCAGACTGCGATGTATGACGGTGCCAACCCCGAAAGCGGGCTATTCACTTCTTACATTAACACTTTCTTGCGTATAAAACAGGAAGCTTCTGGGTGGCCTGAATGGGTGAAAACCGAAAAGGACGAAGCGATTATATCGAACAATATAGAGTACACGAGGGTATCGACTTGAACAAATCAAACATAAAACGGAACCCTGGGTTAAGAGCAGTTGCCAAATTATGCCTGAACAGTTTTTGGGGTAAATTCGGTCAACGAAATGGGTTGAGACAATCGACGTTCGTGAGGTCAGCCGAAAAATTCTACTCCCTTTTGAACGATCATGAAAAAGACGTCAAAGACTTCCACGACGTCAATGAAAACGTCGTACTTATGGAATGGGAACACAAAAGTGAACACGTGGCCACAGGGGCGTCTTCGAACGTCTATATCGCAGCGTTTACAACAGCTCAAGCGAGACTGAAACTTTACGATGTTCTCGACCAACTCGATCGTCGAGTTTTATACTACGATACTGATTCGGTGATTTTTTCCACGGTAGAGGGAGACGTAAATCCCGTGATAGGAGATTTTTTGGGTGACCTCACGAACGAACTAGATGGTGACGATTACATAACCACATTCGCGTCAGGTGGTCCGAAGAACTATTGTTACAAAACAAAGAAAGGCGTGACCGTATGCAAAGTGCGAGGCTTTACGTTAAATGACAAAAATAGCCAACTGATCAACTATGATACCGTAGTTGACATGGTCAGAAATTTAACGCATACATGTTTGTGTGGAAAACACATTTACGAGTGTTCAAAATGTGGTCGGAACGATAAAGTCACGGTATACAACGAGAAGAAAATTTGTCGTAACAAGAGTAGAATAGAGATTTTCAATAGAGAGGAGAAGAAAGACTATCGCCTGGTATACACTAAGCGTGTAATTCAGCCCGATTTGGACACTCTACCTTACGGATTCTAAGTCGTCTAAGGGAACTTATTGTATTTAACCCGACTTAATAATTTGGCCTAATATTACAATGTAATAGATGTAGGAATACTTATATAGCTAAACACGTTGTACTATTATTATTATTATTATTATTATTATTATTATTATTATTATTATTATAATTATTATTACTGTATTACTATTTGAGTGAGTTGATCTCACCTACATGTATGTATATAAACCTATGTGTACCCTCGCTCAGTGCTTTAGCCACTCTCTGAGGATGAAGACAGTTGTCTTTGAAAGCTATGAGAATACACTATGTATCGTATTGCAGTAGTCGCTTTATTTATTTTGAGTTTATTACTGTATTGTTATGTATATTCTTATTGTGGGGGGAAAAACAAAAAACAAAAAAAAAACTGAATACTTATCATAGAATGATAACCGTTGCATTTGACCGGTGTCATTCCGTGATAAGACTTGTTTTTTAAACGTACTACGCTGAGAGCGAGAAGGAAAGTAAAGAAGACGAGAATACGGTAAATACATTTTTAATAGTATTTATTCATTAGCAACTAATGCAATACAACTTTACTAAACAAACCCTTAGCTATAACAATATTACTCTTCATCGTGATCTGTCTCAGGTCTGTACACGATTTCAGAGGTCCTTAACCGAAGGTCGTCTAACACCCGCTCACGGCAAGAGAGATGATCTGTCTGGGGTTGTACATCCAAAAACCGTGAACGAGGCTCTGAAGTGAAGCCTTTCCAGGTTAGTTCACCTTCCTACATATACATATTACGTAACAATTCTAAATCTACTATTGGTAAATCTCTAATATCGTAGTGTTTAGCGATAAAATCATGTACTAAAACATCGTTATTTTGTAGATTGTGAGTGAACATATTTACGATAGTTGACAATGATAATCCTCGGCATCTATGCAGTATATAAAAGATACAAAATTGACCGCAAACACTTGAAAAAGACCCCTGGACCCTCTTATTATTATGTATCCATGATTTTGAATTTTCTCGTAGAAATGTCACGAATTCTGCGTATATCGGAGGAATGGCGTACGAATCGAAATACTCGGCATTTCCATCTTCGTCTATGTACAAGGCTACCCAATGCTGACCTTCCAAGTAATGAGGATCCGTGTTGCAAACGTAGGCACGTTTTTCACCTTTTTTTCTCCGTTTAAGGGGTAATGTGTCTCTAGAATAAACTCCTTTGAAAATATGTTTTGTATACGAATCAGACTTCAAGATATTTTCTATCTGTTTTGCGTCCATTATGCGGCATAGTCAAACATTACGTTGCGCGACCTGTCTATTAGGATCAAGTTATCGAACTCTACGTAGCATATGACGTTGATGGTATTCGGTAGTGCGTGCGAGAACCTCATTTCGAGTCTCAGGTTTCCCTGTTTGATTAAATTGAAATGGTCACCATCGGACAAGTCGGGGGTCAGATCAAAACTGAACAAGGTGTACCCCGCGCTGAAATCTGTTCTCGATATGTCATTACCTTCGTCTTTGTAGTGTTGCCCCGTGCTTGTGTACAATCCTAAGTACGATATCATAAAACTCTGTCTCTCAAAATTTGGTTGCAGTGGTTTAGCTGGCACTTGTCGTCCGTCCACGTATAGGGCAAAACAGTTAATGCCGTAGTGTTTCATATTGAACGGGCTTTTATTGTACACGCCATTATACGCATCGGTGTCTACACACCCCACCACAATGCGCTTTGGCAATTGGCCCAGAAACAGGTTCTCCTGATTTATGGACATGTTACCCCTAGGAACTGAAAATACCTTCACGGCCACCCTCCTGACAGGATATTTGCAGCTACCTTTCTGTAACGCGGCGGTGTGAGCTAGCATTACTGAAGGGTTCAGTTTCACTTTACGTACGAACAGAGACACAGAGCTTAGAGTGATCTTATACTCCGGATTCGCCTCGCTCGTCATCAGAGCGAATTCGTCTTTACTTCGTATGAGTTTTATTTTTACGTTTACGCCGTTGAGAAGATATCTACTCTGAAAGCATAAGTCGAGGTGGAGTTTACCCATTAGATCCACCATTCGACTAGCCGAAGTGAGTCGCTTTCGTGCGGTAAACCCCTGATTATCACCCCCAGTCTCCATGTGCCCAGCGGTGTCCTTGAACCATACACTGGGTGAAATGTACTGGTTTCCAAAAATGCGGATTCTTGGCGGAAACTAGTTGGAAACTATAACACCCCATTTCCAGCCTGTTTCCGTGATGCGGAAACCAGTGGAAACAGGTGTTTTTGTTTCCGCCAAGAATCCGGTGCACGGAAACTGGACAGAAACCTGTTGTTAAATTTCCGCCCAGATTACGCTTTAGCGGAAACAGGTGGGAAACTGATGTTAGTTTCCGCTCTGTTTCCAATGCATCGGAAATGGACTGAAAACTGGTACTGAAGTTTCCGACCTGTTTCCGCTCGAGCAGAAACAGCTCGGAAACCAACGCGAGTTTCCCCCATATTTCCAATCCAGCGGAAATAGACTGGAAACTGCTATTCAAGTTTCCAGCCGGTTTCCGCTTGAGCAGAAACAGATCGGAAACTGACCTAGGTTTCCGCCAAGATTCCGTTACATGGAAACTGGACAAAAACCTGTTGTCAAATTTCCGCCCAGATTCCGCTTCACCGGAAACTGGTCAGAAACTGATGTCAGTTTCCGCTCTGTTTCCAATGCAGCAGAAATGGACTGGAAACTGGTATTGAAGTTTCCGACCTGCATGTGAAACGGCTCGGATACCAACGCCAGTTTCCGCTCTGTTTCAAATCCGGCGGAAATGGACCGGAAACTGCTATTAAGTTTCTATCCTGTTTCCGGTTGCGCAGAAACAGGTCGGAAACTGACATAGGTTTCCGCTAAGATTCCGGTGCACGGAGACTGGACGGAAAGCTGTCCTTAAATTTACAACGAACAGTATACCAAGAATTTCTACAAGAGTATCAGAGGAGCAGTTTTGAGCGCACGTCAATTAATGAACTATTAAATCGATGAGCCATGTGTATAGTAGGCCTAATTGTTACCCGTAGGCCCGCTGTTTATTTTGCATAGGCCTATGCCCTACAACACCTGTACATGAATATTGAGTCTGCAATAACGTAGACTCTATTATTATTATTATTTCTAGTTTGTAAATTGAGGTCTTAAGAAAATAAATAAAGACACGATAGACGTTGGACTAATTAGGTAATTTTGTGGCTAACTTTGTTATGATACTGTCCTGTATATGTATTTTAGTCCACTATGCCTGTTAAACTTCCATCGTTTGCCAGAATAATTTCTTAAGGCCTTTGTGCTGGCATCCATTTAGGCACTCAAAATATAACAAAGATATAAGCTTGAGCTCCCATGTGCACAGCAATATTGAAACATATTTCCAAGAAATGCTTCGCCCATGTCGAAGAGATATAAGAAAGCAACACAGTTTTATATATATTAACTAATCAGATTAATTAACATTTACAGTATAATGGGAAATATATTGAACATTTGTTTTTGAATTCTCCAAAAGTATTTTGGGGATGAATATTCACTATACCTGTCAGATAGGCATTTAAACCAAAGTCATTGCATCAAGGCAGTGACTGCAGTCTATTCAGGAAACATGTCTTTGAAATGTAAATGAGTGGCAGGCTGCCTCTGACAATCTTGACTGGCGGAAACTTTTGTTTGGGGCTTTGAGTATTTGCATACAAATTGGGATCTGGATTCTACAGGTGACCTGCATTTACAAGCCCATTGCATTGATTCCTTCAGTGTTTCCCAGTTCTTTGGCTTTGGAAGA
Organism: Hanleya hanleyi; assembly: GCA_036873755.1. Lineage (NCBI taxonomy): Eukaryota > Metazoa > Mollusca > Polyplacophora > Lepidopleurida > Hanleyidae > Hanleya > Hanleya hanleyi. Next base: position 185,496 of record JAVTVY010046435.1, read on the forward strand.
ATATTTGCATATGAACTTGGGTGTATGCTTTAGCCTGCAAGACCTTGCCACCCTGTCTTAGCTAAGATTCATAGCGTCTCCCTTCCCTCACCGCTATGCCGACGACACATACATTTCCCTGGTGGTAACTCGAACATCTCCATGGCGCACTTATTATTACCTTTGCGCCCTATTGGACCTTCATTAACTTGAGAAAATTGGCCGCCATGAATAAAAATACAGAAATGGCAGACTAAATGGCTATTCGTCGGTCAAAAATTAATTACAGACGTTAAAATTATCCCTATGGAGCCTCAAACTCACCTGAAATCGAGGGTCAAGAAGATGGGCATTTCCGTCATAATAGACCCCGTGTATACAGGGGATGATGATCACAACATCGATTATGGTATTTTTATTCATGGCGGCCCTTTTTCTCAAGTTAATGAAGGTCCAATATGGCGCAATGGTAATAATAAGTGCGCCATGGAGATGTTCGAGTTACCACCAGGGAAATGTATTTGTCGTCGGCATAGCGGTGAGGGAAGGGAGACGCTATGAATCTTAGCTAACCCTGTCTGTGACTGAACAGTGGGACTTTTTCCACCACAGATACCATGAGCATAAAGGCTGGGCAATTCTATTTGAACAATTTAGGTGTTTTTACTATCAAGTGTGCAAAATGCAATGTCTATGGAGAATTGAAGAAAACAGATTTTCTAAATTGTGAGAATTATCTATCATATCTTTGGTGTTATGCTGTTTTGCATGGTTTTAATCAAAACAGTCTCTTGTCATATTATACAACTTCGACATGGGCGAGAAATTTTGTGAAAATATATTCTAGTATTACTGCTATAAATGGAAAGAAATGCTTGTCAAGGTGAGGTTGCAAGGATGGATGCCAGTACAAAGGCCTTAAGCGACAGAACCAGGTGAGTAACCGATAAATTCAAATTTCATTTTCAGGTTTACAGTCTTTCGTTTTTGAGGTGCGCGAGTGTGATTTTATTCTCAGGGGCGTGATAAATAGCGCACGCCGAGAACGGTACAAAAGAACAAAAATATCAACTCCTCTGGTTGTTGTTGTGAGACGTCAGACGACATGCCGAGTTGAACGGAGAACTCTTTTTTGTTTGTGGTAGATTTAGTGGCCTGCAGTCAATCGAAAATGCTAACTTGAACTCTAGTCCGGAATCCGTATTTCTCGTGGTTTTCAATATACTGCTCTAAATGACAATTTACGTCAATAACATTTCCTATCGTACACATACATGATTATCTATAATCTAAAAACAATTTGATTTCTTTTAATTAAATCAATTGTACCACATTACATTGATCGCATTCAACGTTATCAAAAATGTGTTTCGGTCCGTTTCCGAGTAAAAATTTGTAACGCACCTTCACTCAGTTCAGCCGCCATTTTTGATTTTGAACTATTGATGAAATTGAATTACGCAAATGAACTTTAATTTGGACTGAAATTGGATGATCCTTCTATACAATTTGTTATGGCCACCGGTAAAGGAAATAGTGTACAATTGGCAACTTTTTTAACGTGGAATACAGGCGGGTTGATCGACTATGACACAGAAGATCGATGGTCGAGAGATGGTCGTTCGCGTGTGCGTGTGTATGGTGTACTTTGTGTGCCAAACACGGAGACAGACTGAAAAACACTGTTAAAGGACAAGCCCTGAAAGATATTGACAGATACGTGAGTGGTACAAATTTTGTATCCAAGTATACAGTTAGCAGACATTTCTCGTCTAAAGTAGCTATGCTACATGAATTTCACAAAAGACTTGAATACACTAAAACTATATATTTTATTAATCCTTGGAAGTAGCACAATGCCATTTTCAATGGAAAAACATAAATGTCGTCTGGTTCAGTTGCACTGTTGCATACCGGGGGAACACAAGTCACTCAAGGGCAAACAACTCTTGCTGCTACTTTCTGAAAAAAAGGAAAAAGATGACCCCATCTAAGAAAATTAACTTAGAGTTCATTTGGAATAATTTTTTAAACCTACACATCATCATAAGTGTACAACTCAGTGATTAAGAATGAAAGAAACTAAATTTGAATAGGGGCATTTAGTTCATTGAAGCGAATGCACTTAAAGCGATATAGAAAAGCGTATTTTCTGTCAGAACATTCCCGCCGTTTAATGACATGAGCTGAACAGGGTATTTGCGCATGCGCAAGATGACCTTTTCTTTGTCCGGGAAGCACTGATAGTGAAAGTACACAGCTTCAAAATAACACTTGTCGACCAATTTTAATCCCAGAAACAGGCCATAATGCTCACAAAGATAACAAATATGCGACTGATCGATGTTACAGATGCGTATTATACTTAGTTTTAGGTTGCATTTTATTATACTTACCGTCAATATTTCAACCTCGCCGCCTGGTCCACGTGTCTGCAGTCTCTAAACTGCGAAATACGCGCAATTTAAGACCCCGTTCTCATAACCGTCGCACCTTCACGTCACCTCTCATTTGATTTAATATGGTAAATCTACGTAAAAGAAGAGCACTGTGTCCCGGGTTGATGGGGGTCATTGTTCGTCATTTGCATATACGGCGCGGACCGCGCCACCTGGTGAGCATTGGCATCGCTATCTAAAGTGCACGAACTGAGTGTTCATTATGAGAACGTTTCAGGCGGAAGTGCTCCTGGTCAACAAAAACGGGACCAGCCTCTTATTGATCAAGCACTTCACAGAGCATCGAGAGATGCTTATAAGAAGCTAATAAAGTCTGCTTATCTTCTGGCAGTAGATGGGCAACCGCTGTCCAGTTTCAGAACTATTGTGAATGCCCAGAAGGCCAATGGTGTGCCACTACTTATATCCGGGACCGATAGTAGTGACATCTGATGCTGTTACAAATGCAGTGTCTTTTACGGGCCATTGTGATGGGATAGACATTGAGCGTGTTGTACCTGTACTTTGAAAGCGATAACTTTGAAACGGTCAATATTAATAATAACATTACTGTGTCCAAATTTCATCTCGGTTCACCAAGAGCTTCACACATAAATTGCGCAAAGTTTCTCTAGATACTAGGGATTTTCCAAGTTAATTTTGCAACATCATGACGTCACGTCATGGGCTCCCATGCATGCCACATGTTATAACATACAGTATGCTCCTCTCGATGTCGCAACGTCACGTCATTTTAACATTGTGAAACCCGTATCGGGTAGGCTAGCACATGTGAGACTGGAAGGCCTCTCTCCAGACATGATTTACAATATATGCAAATAGTGAATTATTCTTTAGAATTTAGAATTACATGTATTCCATAATCTCTGATCTTGTCAGAATATATTTTTTAATACCGGTATGTAGCTTGCCTTCTGCATAATTTGGCCTCGTGTAGTGAAAGTAAAATGTATGTGACACATGTGTAATGTTAATTTCAGATGATCCCTAGTCGGCTCCAGGAACTATTCCATGTTTCACTGGTACAGCAGTGCCATTACAGCTCATGCATCCGTTAACATCACTGGGTAAACCGATATTGATGAGTATTTTTTTTTTTTCATTTTCTTAATCTTTCTGGGTTAATTTTTTATTGAAAAGAAAGTTGAAATTTACCAGTGTGGAATAGGCCCATGGTCATGTATAAAGTTTTGAGCAGTTTGTAAAGCAGGCTAGGATTCCAGGAACACAACACAGCTTATAAACACTGCTGACAGAGTATTGTTGGTATTCATTTCCCATACTGTTGACATTGGTCGTCACATACAGTTGCCATTGATGATTGGAGATCATGTCAGATGATCACTTTCAGGTTTGCCATGTTTATATGTGGTAGATTATCTGCACAACATACATGAATTTCTTCAACGTATATTCCTTTTTTCATTCCGTATTTTAGGAATGTGGTGGAGAAATGAAGAGGTGGTACATCCGTGGAGGGTTTTTCAGCCAGGTATTACTGACAGACTGATGCTACAAGCATGGCAAGTAACATTTATATGTAAATTCAAAACCTGCTGAACATGTACCGGTATGAAAATCAAAATAGTCAGCCATGGATCTGCCATATAGCTTCTTTTGTGATAGTTTGCTTACACGTATACATGTAACCTTTATGCATTTTAGGTAGGCCTAGTTCATATCATAGAAAATCGGATCCATCCAGTCCCGAGTTCAGTAATAGTACATGTATGTTGACATTTTGAATATGATTAAAATTTTACTAGAGCAGCCATAATATCTGTATAGTTATCAGTGACTTGAATTATCACATCATGACTAATGTACATAACATTTGCCTGTATTGGACATCTCTATTTTTACATCTTTAATAGAAAAGAAAACACTAGCAGAAATCAGACGAATGATACCCAGTCAGGTGTCCTTTCAATGAGAAAAAAACACAGGATGACTCTTTTCCTTTGGTTTTTACCCCTCGGCCATTTTGGCCTCGGGGTATTGTCGTCGCCATGTACGTCCGTCCGTTACCGCATTTTAGGCAAAACCGCTTGACACAACCACCAAATTTTCAACACTTATTTATATAGTGCTAAGTCAGACGCCTATCGAAAATGGCTTCCCTCTGCCCATATTTTACAGATTTCTGCCCCTTTACAGATTTTTTAATTTCTATTTCTGTCCTATATGCCCGAGTGTAACCAACTATATCTGCAGAACTGTGTTCAGTATAGCTACTATATTTTGGAAACTTGTTTATATTGTTGTATTCTACAAGCCAACAAAGGATTACTCGCCTCGGCTTATGGAGTTATGCCCCTTTCGGATGTATTAATCTTCGATTTTTTTAGTTGTAGCTGAATGTACAAGTTATATCTGCAGATCCGTCTTCGGTACAGCTTATTCGCCTTGGTTCTTATTTCACAGAGTGTTAAGTCAGACACCAATCGAAAGTGGCGCCCCTCGGCCCATACTTTACAGAGTTATGCCCCTTTACAGATATATTAATTTCTATTTCTGTCCTATATCCCTGAATGTAACCAACTATATCTGCAGAACTGTGTTCGATATAGCTACTATATTTTGGAAACTTCCCTCTAACTAGAGGGGGGGCATATAGCGATCGCTTTGTCCGTCCGTCTGTCCGTCTGTCCGTCCGTCTGTCCGCCCGAATTTCTTGTCCGCGCGATATCTCGGTTAATAATTGATGGACAGGATTGAAACTTGCATGGAATGTGGCCAGTGGCTCGTGACTCATAGTTGTGCAGCGTAGAGTTTTTTCCGAGTTCCGGTATCATTTTCAAGAGTTATGGCCCTTTTTCTGAAATCTCTGTGAATGGGACTTGTCCGGGCTGGATCTTGGTTAATATTGTATGAACAAGTATGAAATTTGCATGACATGTGGTCAGTGCCCCACAGTTGTGCAGCGTAAAGTTTCTCCCCGTTCCGCCTATATTTTCAAGAGTTATGGCCCTTTGTTCCTGAAATCTCCGTGAATTGGGACTTGTCCGGGCTGGATCTTGGTTAATATTGCATGGACAATTATGAAATTTGCAGGGTATGTGGTCAGTGCCCTGTAGTTGTGCAGCGTGAAGTTTCTTCGCGTTTCGCATATATTTTCAAGAGTTATGGCCCTTTGTTCATCAAGTCTTTGTGAATTGGGACTTGTCCAGGCTGGATCTCGGTTAATATTGTATGGACAAGTATGGAATTTGCAGGATATGTGGTGAGTGCCCTGTAGTTGTGCAGTGTGAAGTTTCTCCGCGTTTCGCGTATATTTCAAGAGTTATGGCCCTTTTGTTCTTGAAAACTTTGTGAATTGGGACTTGTCCGTGCTGGATCTCGGTTAATATTGTATGGACAATTATGGAATTTGCATGATATGTGGTCAGTACCCCATAGTTGTGTAGCGTGAAGTTTCTCTGCTTTCGGTTATATTTTCAAGAGTTATGGCCTTTTGTTCATCAAACCTAAATGAATGGGATATATTTATTTGTCCAAAGCACATTCCAAAGTAGATCACATAGGTCCTGAAGTATGAAATTGCCCCAAAAAGAGTGAATTGGATGCAAAATTCAAAGTTCACGATCGCTTTATAATTTCACCACAATATACTCCCAAGGAATGTAGGTCTTATAACCAGGTCACATTTTGAATTTGGCGAAAGTCCCGGGTGGAATATGTACATGTATTATGCGAGGCATGCCGAAAAAAGTGACTGAAACAGAATTTTTATAATTAGCCAATTAGGCCTCCACAGACCAATACAAAACAGAACAATGGTGGAGCAGTGTCGGATTAAAGCGGAAGGGGGCATACAATTGAGCAATCTCTGATTGCTTCCTTGCTGCGTTTATATTTCTGTATTCTACAAGCCAACAAAGGATTACTCGCCTCGGCTTATGGAGTTATGCCCCTTTCAGATGTAATAATCTCCGATTTTGCTATATGTAGTTGAATGTACAAGTTATATCTGCAGATCCGTGTTCGGTACAGCTTATTTGTCTCGATTCTTATTTTACAGAGTGCTGAGTCAGACGCCTGTCGAAAGTGGCATCGACCCATATTTTACAAAGTTATGCCCCTTTACAGATATATAATTTTTCTATTTCTGTCCTATATGCCTGAATGTAACCAACTACCGGTATATCTTAATCATCCCACATAGAACTATCTCTTCCTCAATTCGCACTACACATGGGTCTCAATCACTTGGGGAAAGCCGAGGGGTTTTGATTAGATCAGTCTCATGTTAGATCGAGGAGCAATCCCGTGCATCGTTTGTTCAGACTGGAGTTTGGATGGTAGCCCTATATTATCTATATACGTAAGTCTTCTAATAATTCAATCACAGGAAGTGGATCTTTCAGGTTCATTCTTGAGAGAGCAGCAGCCCACTCAGTTCGCCTCGGCAAAAGGAAATTGCTGAGGTGGATGTCGAGGCAGATTTGGTATGGCTCAGCAATTTTTAACATTATGATAAATGGTGAACATTTTGGCTGTGTGAAATTATTGCCGAGACAAATTTCTAAATTGAGATAGCTGGAGCAGACTAGTAGGCAATCTTTAATGGTATAAACTTAAACCCTTTCTGTACCAGCTATTTGAGGCATTTCTAACTAGGAATATAATCGTGGTGTCATCCAGTAATTTAGACAACTTGCAACAGTTGGTCTGATTCACGGAAAGCCCGAAATCTGAGCTTTCCAAAAATGTATAACATTGTGCTAAAAGTCCAGAAATCTATGTTCCCATGAATGAGAAATCTGCAACAATTCCTTGAATTATTTTCTACCAGTACTCAAGTACCGGTACGGTACAGAACGGGTTAAAGAATAGATAGAACTGAACAAAAGTAACCTGTTGCTAGTTAAATCTATATTTAAAAAAGCTGTTTTGAAGCAACTTCCGGTGATGGAAATAATTAGAATGTTTACTGTAGGTGTTTTCTTTCCGATCTGCTAAAACCATGACACTACACAGATCAAATAATGATAATATTTTCATCAGATGCAGTTTACGTAAATTCTATCCTTGTAAATTCTGTCATTGTACAACAGTAAGTACATGTGCAAGCAAGTAATGCAACCTAGTGCGGTGTCTGCTGGGGGGGGGTCTCGAAATAAAATACGGAATCCACTGATGGTCGGATTTCAGAAAATTTTTCCAGTGACCATTTCCATTTCAGAATAAAAGCTTGTCATCGCTAGTTCTCAGGTTCTACTGAACGGATCTTTCTGAAGTTTGATACGCAGGATTCGCTTGGGGCTAGTTATGCAACATATGTCTTTCGACCTCATTTGCTTATCGAATATGGCTGCATGGTGGCCATCTTGGATTTTCTTGTTATCGCTAGTTCTCTGGACGTGCAGAATGGATATTAAATCAAATTTGGTACACAGGTAACTGGTTCCCGTCAGAGTCTAGTTTTGCAACATATGTTTTTCGACCTCATTTGCATATGTAATATGGCTGTCTGACCGCCATCTTGTATTTCTGCACAAAGGCTTGTTCTCACTATAACTCTCAGGTTATACTGAAGAGTTCTTTCTCAAATTTGATACACAGGTTCTGCTGGGAGCCTAATCATGCAACATATGTTTTTCAACCTGATTTGCATATTCAATATATGACTGCCTGGTGACCATCCTGGACTTTCTTGTTATTGCTAGTTTTCATGACCTACTGAATCTCAATCTCAAAATTGATACATAGGTCTCCCGTGCGGTCTAGTTATGCAGCTTTGACCTGATTTGCATAATTAATTATTATGGTTGCCTGGTCGCCATTTTGGATTTTCTTTTCACTGCTAGTTCTCATGTTGCAGCTCTTTCTGTGGTGAAAAACATCTTAAGCCACTTTCTTCAGCTACATTCAGATGAGCTACAGTGCCACGGCACTATCTTTGGAGTACGTACTTCATGAATGGCACCTTCTGCCATCTCATTGCATGGTTATTTTTATTTTACATATGCTATTTCATTACAGAGTCTGCTCTACGGGCCATATGAAACATCAGAGGATTCACTATGTATTCCTTGTTGAATTGTATTGCATTTTTGGAGGACAAATTTTACAGGGCATGCAATATCAGTATCTTGTCATTTGCAGAGCTTTATTAGAAGCCTAGGCCTGACAGCAAGAATATGATATCAACTTTCCCATCTACTTCCTCATGAATTACCAGTATTGCATAGCCTGGCCTTATAGACCATTTCGATTTAGTTTTCACTCTGACTAACCTTAATAAAACTTTTGATTTTTACAGAATGTTGTTGAGAAGTACAGAATAAGACGAGCAAGTAACATTCCCCTTGGTGATCCTGACATCTGTTTACCCTGATAGACCAATAAGCGAAGAGAGGCGCTATAAAGATGTTATCCTGCAGGTGCCAGTTGCTCCAAGTGAAGTGAAAGTGATTACTTGGACTTCAGTGAAAACGGGAAAATATTACAAAGTGAAAGGACCACCAGAAATATCAATCTCGAATCCAGAGTCATCCGGTCCTGTTCTCCCTACAGACTCTGGTTGCACGGTCAGCATTACAGCTTCCCATTGGATAATGCACGAACGCATAGAACGTGGAACATAACGTAGACGTATCTGTGGAGATCCTGCATGTGACCCGACGTCACACAGGTCTTAGGGACGCGTTTGAGATGTGACGTCGTCTGTTTGTATTGTTGCGATTAATTTTCAATTATGACGTTATGTCGGTGTTGTTGTTGTTTGACATTTCGCAAAGGATCACGGGACCAAGAATCTTGACAAATCGAACGACCGTGTTACCAGGGGTCAGATGAAGTGCGGCCATTTTTTCTGCGACGGAAGTGACCCCTGGTGGAGAGGCTGTAGAAATATGAAACTGGAATAACCTACGAACAGAGATGGATTACATGTACATGTGTATATTGATTTGCAGTTGTGTATACAATTACAGTGGTTTACCTGCAATTCTTTGCTACAGTGCAAAACCAGTAATACTGTAGCAATCTTAGTAACTAAAAAAATCTTTCTGATCAGCTGTGTAATGAGATAGGTCTGTCACCCAGATCTTGTACGTCTACTATTTACCCCGCCTTCAGGAATTTTGTCCTACATGTAAACTGTGGCAACAAAGCTTAAGCGTACCACCGTTTCATGTTACATCCATGTTGCGTTTGATGGACTGAAAATTACACTTGTTCATGGGCTGTTTTATTAAAGTATTTGGTTTAATGTGTTTACATTAGAGTAGAATGGCGCCAGAATCATCCATTGTTAACTTGTTGGTTTGACATCTTATTCTCCAATGCACTGATATTTCAGGATCAAAGAACTGTATACCAATCTGAGTGTAAATATATATTGAACATTTTACCACTGACTTTTCTTTTGTATAAACTAACATAAGTTGAATATAATAATCTTCCGTTAGTTTCCACTCCATTTCCGCCTGTAATCCAGTTAATTTTTTATGCAGAAAAGGGCACGGAAACTGGATAGAAACCTGCTGGAAAATTGTAGTTCTTCACCTGTTTCTGCTGTGTTTCCGCGTTGTTTCCAGTACAGAAACCAGCACAGCGTTACGGTTTCCAACCAGTTTCCACTCCATTTCAGCCTGTAATCCAGTTAATTTCCTATGTAGAAAAGGGGGTGGAAACTGTATGGAAACCTGATGAAAAATGGTAGTGCATCACCTGTTTCAGCTGTGGTTCCGCTTAGTTTCCAGTGTGGAAACCAGCAAAGCGTTACTGTTTCCAACCAGTTCCCCTCAGTTTATGCCTATAAACCAGTTGGTTTCTTGGCGGAAACTGACTGTAAACTAACAAGTTCATATTGCGCACCCTGGATTCCGCTCCGTTTCCGCACTGGCACATCAGTTTACGTAAGGTTTCCATCTTGTTTCTGACCAGTTTACAATTTGGAAACTTGGTCAGAAACAAGGCGGAAACTGGTTGGAAACCTTTTAAGTCTGTTTCCAACCGGTTTCCGCTTATTTTCCGCACCGCTCTATTTAGGTATTTCATGTTTCCAGCCTGTTTCCGCTCTGTTTCTATTGCGGGAACCAAGAGAGTGTTACAGTTTTCAACCAGTTTCAATCCTGTTTCCGGCCCACTTTCCACATAATTTCCGCTGCGGAATCTTGGCGGAAACAGCTTGGAAACTGTAACACGTCCACTATTCCGCACCTCCGGAATCCTGGGTTCCGCTCAGTTTCCGCTTGGCATGCTCCATGGTTTCCGCCCAGTTTCTGTCTTGTTTCTGTCCAGTTTACAATTTGGAAACTTAGTCGGAAAGTAGGCGGAAACTGGCTGGAAACCTTTTAAGGACGGTATGTTTCCAACTATTTTCCGCACAGCTGTATTTGGATTTTTCATATTTCCAGCCAGTTTCCGCGCTGTTTCCAGTGCGGAAACCAGCAGAGTGTTACAGTTTCCAACCGGTTTCAATCCTGTTTCCGGCCCAGATTCCGCATAATTTCCGCTGCGGAATCTTGGCGGAAACGGCTTGGAAACTGTAACACGTCCACTATTCCGCACCTTCGGAATCCTGGGTTCCGCTCAGTTTCCGCTCAGTTTCCGCTTGGCATGCTCCATGGTTTCCGCCCAGTTTCTGTCTTGTTTCTGTCCAGTTTACAATTTGGAAACTTAGTCGGAAAGTAGGCGGAAACTGGTTGGAAACCTTTTAAGGACGGTCTGTTTCCAACCTGTTTCCGCTTATTTTCCGCACAGCTGAGTGTTACAGTTTCCAACCGGTTTCAATCCTGTTTCCGGCCCAGATTCCGCATAATTTCCGCTGCGGAATCTTGGCGGAAACAGCTTGGAAAGTGTAACACGTTCACTATTCCGCACCTCCGGAATCCTGGGTTCCGCTCAGTTTCCGCTTGGGATGCTCCATGGTTTCCGTGCAGTTTCCATCTTGTATCTGTCCAGTTTACAATTTGGAAACTATGCGGAAACTGAGCGGAAACTGGATGGAACCCGATTGTTTCCACCCAGTTTCCGCCCTGTTTCCGAATTCGGAAACTGGCACATTTCACACAGTGATGGTGACACTCACGAATCTCCCAGTCTGTTAAGATGGGCGCTTGACTGGAAATAGGTTGCTACTATACCTCATCCCAAGTAAGCATAAAATAGTGTAATGACTCGAGGCTCGGGTAAAGAAAATTCTTATACCCGTAGGTAAAAAGTGCAGTATTTTGGTGAAAAAAGTATTCCTTTTATATGAAGGAAGGGCTAATGAAGTTCATTTACTCTGCGCTGATGAGATCTTCTTTCGGGTGGCTGGTGGTGTCCCGCTACATTGTGTATCAAAAGGAATAGATGAAATTGATAGAAAGCTAATATTGCCATGCCACATCTTGTCATCGCCGCAACTAATTAAAACAAAAGTAAAACATGAAAAACCGATTTGAACCCAGGGAAGCCAATAACGTCATAAATAGGTCATGATGACGTCATAAATAGGTCATTTTTTTATCCTTGCTTCGCGATAACGTCGAAAATAGGTCGAGTTGACGGCATAAATAGTCATCTGATATATACAGAACGAAGAATTTAGGCTAATTGTGCAATACCAATCTGTTCGGGGATTACCTCAGTGTGAAGTCACACAGCGTCACAGTCAATGGGTGAAAGGTTTCATCACCAACAAACCAGAGATAATCTTGTACTATGTTGCCCAATACAGCTGATACTCACAATCCTGAGATAGTCTTGCTATATCTTGTATATATATTTAAGAGAGGGAGTATCCGTTCCAACTAACCCGGTTAGTAAATATACCGAAGATAGACTGAGCGAATGTAGATACGAAATCGCCGTTTGTTCCATCGCGTTCCTCGAGATGAGATCTTTAAATTATGTATTAAGCATGTTTTCCTAACTCTATTTGTTTTTTCCGCTATTAAGGGGTGCAGGCTTCGTGTAATAAGTAAGACTTACCTCTAGTGTCTGATGAGTGGTGGATCGGTTTGTTGTACATTGAGTTGTGTTATTAACTGCTAGGTCGATCTCTGTGTATTAAATCGGATCTACTTATAGAGTTGGATAGTTATCATTCTGCTTTGTAAACTGCTTGAGAACATTTACGGGGATTCTCACGTATGATGTTATACGCTGAGTTGTATATTTTCTTATTAACTGGTAGGTCGATCTCGCTTAAAATCAAATCGGTCACCTAATGTAGCACAATGAATTTCGGCTACTTGTACAATATCAGTCTATTCGGGGATTCCCCCGTGCGATGTTACATAGCGTCACAGCCAATGGGTCAATGGCTTCACCACCAACAATCCCGAGATAGTATTGTACTATTTTGTGCAATACGACTGATTTCATTATCGTCTAATATATATTTAACGAAGAATTTCGACTAATTCTGCAATACTATTTAATATATAAGTATGGTGGTTCCAATCACTCAGAGGAGTTGAGAGTGAGTGTCCGTTCCAATTAACCAGGTAAGTAAATACAACTTCGTTGTACTGATTCCTATGTTGTTCAGTGCTATCTTTATAGGCTGAGCGAATGGGACTACAGAAGTGAAGCATACAGCTTTGCATACCTATGAAAGAGGGGCAATGTTTGATTGTCATGGTGATGTCATCGTGACGTCACAGTATTATTTTCACGGTAGCACGAAACTTACATCGTCGGATTTTCATAATAATGCGGTAATGTGGGGACCTCTAATGGACACGGCTGCGTATATATTACCGAGAGTAAAGATGTAGCCGACTCCGCCCCTTTGCCCGATATAAAAACCATACGTTCAGCGCGGGAGGGTTGGGTGAAGTTGACGGACTATATCGTTGCGATCGACGACCTGATCGCGAAACGCGTAATCCGTAATGGTACTTGAGATAAAGCTTATACGAAGGACAGGGTAAAATTCATGTTCGCCGCTAGGAGACGAATGGGCATAGGCGCAACAAAATTTATCCCACAAAAGATTTTGTGTTTCATGGCAAAAATTCACGAAGCCACATCTCGTCCGTACGGATATCTGTTCCTCGATTTAAAACCCCATACAGCGGAAAATGACAGACTGTCTACCAATGTAATATCAGGTGACGAGGAACTTGCGAAAGAAGAAAGGCATCAACAACTGCTGCCTCGTCTACCCCCAACTCATAATGCATCAACACAAATTCAACTCATACGAGTTTCTTTCTAACGTCATACCATCTCACGATCCACCATGGTCCGCTAAGAGGAATGATCAAGTGGGAGAGGGATTATATACGAAGACAGATGCACCGTGGTTCAAACGGAATGAAGATGATGGCGAGTCCCAGCAGAGGCAGATGATCCATAGGAGCGGGAACGGAATGGAACGTCGAAAGAGAAAATACCCTTCAGATGACGAGAGTTGTGACTGACGAACTCATCCATCCTGGAGAAATAGATCAACCTACCGATTTGCGGAAACGGGTCAAATATAACATATGGAAAGAGATGTTCGGTAAACGTATCGCAAGCGATTGTGGGGTTGAGATTGAGGAGAGAAAACAGCAAAATGCAAAGCCAAGGTTATGACGATGATGAGCCTGGTTAAAATGTTACGCAGGATTATATCCCAACGATGATGAAGACTTTACGTCAAACATTCTACAATCTCCTAACTAACATACAAACGCTACAAACTGACTATATTCATAACGAGATTTTGAAAACAACGAGGCGTCTACAAACGACATACGATATAGACTACGAGGAAGCACTCAGACAGACGACTAAGATGCGGAAATGCTTATTCGATAAGTTGATTGAAAGAGTTAGTAATAGGATTCATACAAGTCAAAAATTTTACCACCGAAAACTCAATATTACTCAAAATTGAGTTTTCCCAATGGTGAAATTGAGTTTTCAATTTTTTTTACCGCCGATCCAAACATTGCGATCGAGTTTTCATTTTTTTTTACCACCGATTCACTTATTGGTATTGAGTTCTCAAATGTTTCAACCACCACCATGCTGGTGTCAATGATATTGATGGTTCAGCGGTAGTTGATAATGGCACTTTCCAAAATAGATTCATATTACTCCATATTCAATATTTCAGTTCAACTTTAATTAAGGCATTAGCCACCTGTCTAAGCCATTTACTTATGTGGTTCATCATAAAACATTCACAGAAACAAGAGCTTTTGGTCTGAGCCGATTCATATCGAAAAACATGTAATGTACATTGAAACTAACCACGGAAATGAACATCCAACTTCTGATCATTTAGACAAAAATAATATTTTATTCCATCAGTAGGAACTCTTAAAATCATGCTTGGCAAGTCTGAAAAATTTGAAGAGAATCATGTCAAAACTCTAGGCTGATTCTACAATGTTTTAATTGATTAGTACATTGCATTGAATTGGAGAAATGGTGAAGTCTGAATCCCAATAACTTTGACAAAAATCTGAATTGTCTAAAAAAAAAACAGGTACACATGAGGCATGCATGTGAAGTTTCAAAATCATCCTGTAGAAATTGTGGAGTTAAATGTCAGTGATACACTGAAATGATGTCAACACTTATTGATTACACAACCACGATTTGACATACAAACGGACAGAAGGGCAGACAGAGTAAAACAAATAATGCTTGGCAAAGAAATGGCAGTCTGATTCCTGGGAGTTTTTTATCCTTGGAAAAATGCGCACCAAACACGCGCGAAAAAAACTGAGTTGTAGTGAATAAATATTGAGATCTTCAAGAGATAAGTCGAGTTCCCAACTGAAAATGTTGTTGTCCTGACAGATTATCAAGCAAACTCGTTGTTGTTGTTGTTGCCTTCACTCTTTCAACTCGCGACTGTGACTGTTAGACGTTAGCGCTTGTCCGCTTGTCGGGAGCAAGTAAAAATCGGCACGGGCAATGCAACGTTCATGTTAGCTGCCCGTATTGGCAAGCACGATTTTCTTCCGATTAAAATACTCACTGACGAAGTTTTATTGAGCTCTTATTCTCCGAAATAAAGCGTCAGAATCACTCGGCTTGTTTTGGTTCTGGTTTCGTTTTCGACTTGAAGTTGCCAGGCATGAACAGTCGATATAAATATCTATAGGCTGACTGCGCCACATTGAGCCAGTCAATTTTGTGAAGTTCATTCAATTTATCCATTAGTTCTGCCTTTCAAGCGGACCGTGTGCAAATCTTGCGGGAGATTAACAACAACAACACCACACGTGGTAGCACGCTTTCTGTGCCTGTGAAAGGTAAAACTTATTGTCATTTTCGCGGTAAGATCGTCATTCGATTGAGTTTATTTCGTAATTTGGGGCTGTCAAATTAACTTTGACAATGTCTGGCGAATTGAGTTTTCCACAAAAAATTGAGTATTTGTCCAGTAAAACGAAAGCAATTGAGTTTCTCACCATACGAATTGAGTTTTCAAAAAATTTTTACCACCGATTACCGGTGGTAAAAACCGACTTGCATGAATCCCTGTAATAACGACTATTGGGAAAGCAGTGACAGCGAGGACTCCGAAAACCTCGATTTCGAATAAAGACTTCAGTCGAAATATTTGTAGATAAACATTGAATGGAAGGCCAGATGTCGAAATGATAGCCACAACGAAGGCGATGTATTTCATATGATACTTTTGTCTCATTATTTGTAAAGCAGTGCTATGAGTCGATGAATAGAACGATTATTTTGTAATCTTCGTAATGGTTTGTCTCTATTGTATACTACTAATATAATTCCTCCTCCTTCTCCTCCTACCCCTCCTCCTCCTCATAAACGAGTACATAAAAAGACAACGCTATATATACAATGCCATTATTTATTTACCCACGAAGTATAAATGCTAATGGTTCCTTTTTTGAAGCAATGTCAGACATTTTCCAAGTTCATGGTTTCATGTTCTTCGGATGTATCGTCCTCTTACGAGTCGATGAACACAAAACTATATACATTCATTTCATTGATACTTGTTCACTTTCCATTATCGTTGAACAAACGTGACCCCGTCTCAGCGTCTATCATATATTAACTTGCGCAACAGATAACGTTCAATGTTTTTTCAACGTCCTCTACACAGTTCTTTAAATTTGACCACATAGACAAGTCCAATGTCTGTCCATCTTTCCTGGGATAGATTTTGTTGCGCCTATACTCATTCGTCTTCCAGCGGGGAACATGAATTTTACCCTGTCCTAAGTAGAAGCTGTAACTCAGGTACACGTCTTCTGACAACAGTAAAGGTTAGGCCTTGACCACGCGTTTCGCGATCATGTCGTCGAACGCAACGATATAGTTCGTCAACTTCACCCAACCATCCCGCGTTGAACGTATGGTCTTTATATCGGGCAAAGGGTCGGAGTCGGCTACATCTTTACTCTCGGTATTATCTACACAGGCGTGCCCTTTAGAAATCCCCACATTACCGCATTATTATGAAAATATCCGACGGTGTAAGCTTCGTGCTAGCGTGGAAATAATACTGTGACGTCACGATGACGTCACCATGACATTCAAATATTGCTTGTATGCTTCACTTCTGTATTCCCTTTCGTTCAGGAGATATAAAGAATTTTCTATTTTATCGACATCACTTCCGGTTGACCTATTTTTCGCGTTCCCGCACTCGACATTCTTATCGAGTACATTCTAAAATTCTATAAATAGATTCGTGACGTCATCGACGCGGACAGCAGTCAAAATAAGTCAAATCCGGATAAGTAAGTAAACAGAGCATATTTTGACGCTAAACGTAACGGCGAAAGTTACGGGGATAGGATAAATTCGTATAGGAACTTTACGATAGATCCCGATACGAGAAATACAACGCCACAAACCACGTGCTCCTATGTCGCTTATTTCTCGGGAAATCGCCGAATCACGTGACAGCAATTATCGTCTAATCGCGGTGAAAGTTACTGTTGCGCGATAAAACTGTATAGGATCTTTTGTACATTTATACGAGAGGAATAAGACGCCGCAAGCCGCAAGTCTCTATCTGTCTTAGTTCCCGAGATATCGCCATCGGTCATTTATAGAAAATTCGAAAAAAATCGGCAAAATAAAAAAAAAATGTGTTCGGAAACGAAATGTGGATGCTAGGCCCATATCTGAGGAATCTGCCTACAACTAAGCACTGAACAAAAGAGGAATCAACACAACTTCGGTGTATTTACTTACCTGGTTAATTGGAACGGACACTCACTCTCAACTCTTCGAGTCTCTCGAACCACCATACTTATATATTAAATAGTATTGCACAATTAGTTGAAATTCTTCGTTCTATATATATTAGATGATAATGAAATCAGTTGTATTGCACAACATAGTGCAAGACTATCTCGGGATTGGTGATGGTGAAACCATTCACCCACTGGCTGTGACGCTATGTGGCATCGCACGGAGGAATCCCCGAACAGAATGGTATTGTACAATTAGCCAAAATTCATTGTACTACATCAGGTGACCGATTTGATTTTACGCGAGATCGACCTACCAGGTAATAAGGGGATCTATAAGTCAGCGTATAACAGCATACGGGAGAATCCCCTTAATTGTTCTCGAGCAGTCTACAAAGCAGAATGATAACTATCCAACTCTTTTTCATGCTGATAACTGCTATTATTATACATTTAATTTTATAATCCAATGAAACCGTTTATTTGTACCACGTGTCGGTCCAGTACCAAGAACCGTATTGGATCCGCGAGCAAGTGTTATTGGACTCGTCAGAAAGTGGTATTGGACTCGCCAAGACTGCGTATTGGATTCTTTCAAAGGGGGGTAACTCAGGATTATATGTACGTGGCACAGTGTCATCTGCTTCTGACAGTCGGTCAAACACTAGTGACAGCGGTAGATAAGATGCCCGAATATATTATACATATTTTCCTGAATATTTCATGAAAGAATTCTTCTAAATATACTACTATTTATTATGAATGTAAATATCTCGAAAAAAACAGAGAATGATAAAATCAAAGCAAAATATATATCATCCATTTAAATGTATTCTTTAACTTGATTGTCTTATTTCCAAAAAGCGAAATTAACAATGGAAGTATTTATGTGTGTAGTTTTTCATGTTATGCTTTGTAACTTTATCAGTAATAAACGAAAGTTTTAACTCTGCGGCGTTTCGTCCAATACGGACTTTCAACCCAACGTAGACTCGCACAATAAAACTCCATATTGGATTCAACATTGTATAATAACCTCATATAAGTAGATCCGATTTAATACACAAGATCGACCTAGCAGTTAATAACACAACTCAATTTACAACAAACCGATCCACCACTCATTAGACACCAGATACCCTCTCTCTTAAATATATATATACAACATATAGCAAGACTATCTCAGGAATGTGAGTATCAGCTGTATTGGGCAACACAGTGCAAGACTATCTCGGGTTTGTAGCTGGTGAAACCGTTCAACTATTGACTATCACGCTGTGTGACGTTACACTGGGGTAATCCCCGAACAGACTGGTATTTCACAATTAGCCGAAATTCTTCGTTTTATATATATCAGATGACTATTTATGACGTCGCCTCGACCTATTGTTGACGTCATGCTGACCTATTTATGACGTAATCGAGACCCAAGGATAAAAAAAATGAAAAAAACAAAATTGACCTATTTGCGACGTTATCGTGACGCAAGGATAAAAATGACCTATTTATGATGTCATCATGCCCTATTTATGACGTCATTGGCTTCCCCGGCTTCCCTGGCTTCGAACCGGATTTTCGTGTTCTACTAACAAATTAAAGCAAAATACTTGCGCATATCTAACCCGTAAGTTAATGTAATCTTTTAATGTTGTTTCAGTATTATAGAAGTATAAGGAATTGATTAAAATTTTGACAATATCAATCGATTTTTGGAGATGTATTCATTTGACCTAATCGCGAAAGGTAATGTGCCAGATTCTGGGGTACACTGGGACACAAACGACGGGGCGCAATGGGAAATGCTAAAATGCAAAGCATTATATTGATCATGAAGTGTCAGTAAAATGCATTATTCTGTTTCCAGGCATAAGATATTAATGACGTCGATTTGACGGATGAATTTCCAAATGAAAAAAAAAAGTAAAAAAATAAAAAAACGCCAAAGTTAGGTTTTACGTTGACAAGGGAGCTTACACAAAATATTTTTCTCGAAGTTGGACTCCAGGCACGAAAGGATATGACGCCTTGATCACAATTCCAACTGCTATAGTAGCGAATGGAAATTACCCATATACACGTATGTTGCAGCATTCCGACAGCCGACACAATGCACCCAGCCAGGTGTTACAATTCACCCAGCTAGGTGTCACAATGCACCCAGGTAGGTGTTACAACGCACCCGGCCAGTTGTCACAATGCATCCAGCTAGGCGTCGCAATGTACCCAGATATGTGTCACAATGTACCCAGATATGTGTCACAATGCACCCAGCTAGTTGTCACAATACATCCAGCTGGGTGTCGCAATGTATCCAGATATGTGTCACAATGTACCCAGATATGTGTCACAATGCACCCAGCTAGGTGTCACAATGCATCCAGCTAGGTGTCGAAATGCACCCAGCTAGGCGTCACAATGCACCCAGCTAGGTGTCACAATGCAACCCATATACCCGGGTTTCACCTCGGAAATGCAATTCTCGAGGAAGATTCAGCAGTTTTTGAGTGGTATTATATTGTATAACAAATACGGTAAGGTTATTCAATTCAACGATAGTAAAAGAGATTTTCGCGTAAACCTGAAAAGCATCACAATGCATCCCAGTCTTACAATTTCGACATCGCAATTTCGATATGACAATTTCGATGATTATAATTTCTACGTCGTAAACTATCCCTTTCTCGACTGTAATATTGCTTTGTCACCTACATATCTCGCCTAGCAGCATTTGCAGGATCCTGTGTAGGGCATAATATGTGACGATTTTAATCAACTTCACCGAACATTATTGCAGAAAATTGTAAAACAGGGTTATACCACCCGGTCTCTCCATTCCACTCAAATTTAGCGATACCTATGACAGGCTGATAGCAAAATACGAGCATAGCGTTCAAGATCTATGGCATTACGTTTCTTAACTTGTGTCTAATTGCACTTAATCCGTGGCTGTGGGTAGCATAAACGCATGCAATTCAACGTCCTCGTGTTGTTCTTATCAACAGTCTCGCTCAATGTGTGACTGAGATACATCATTCTCTAGATAAAATCTTTACAGGGAAAATCATATTGATTAAGAATACTGATCAGAAATACAGATTTGATTTTTTTTGTCGAACATCATGATGTCTTGTCGGCATCAATGAAAACCATTGGCTGCTTCTCTCGTGTAAGAAACAAGCCTATTTTATGTATACTGTGATTTATTCTTTTAACTTGTTCCATGAATTAGGTCTTTGGATTATGGTCTCGAAAATTATTTAATGGTCGATGGCTGACTATAGAATGTCGGAATAGAGGCTTGTGTATTATTTTTCCTACATCTAGAGTAATGCTGAACATCATTTTCAAATTTACCGGCAGTGAGTCGTCACGAAACTGTACAAATTGTGATCGCCAATCGTGTATGTGCCTTCGAGAATTATCGATTCTGGACCATTTATCTATCTTCAGGATGGGAAGTGCCGGTTTGACCCTTCAGCTGTGGTAGGCTCAGACTTTGGATGCACTACAATTGGTAGTGGTGACGAGTTAACTCTCCAACATTACGTCGCCCTAAGTGGACCACTTGCAACCGTTATCGATGCCTCATTGCCCAGTTTTACATTTTACTCGTCCGGTGTTTACGACGATCCAGGCTGTAACTCCACGATCCAGGCTGTGGACCACGGTATGCTCATAGTGGGGTACGGTACGGACCAGTCATCGGGGAAGGACTACTGGATACTAAAAAATACGTAAGCTTCATTTCATCATGGTCGTAGTAAATATTTAGAATGCTTTGACAGCCAAAATTATTGCTTAACGCTACCCACAGTGAGTCTTGCTCCCAATCCCTACTACAAAATTTTCTACACTTTCTCCGAAACAACAACAAATTAATAGCAGATGTGTCGTAACATTAGAGCGCATTATCTCAGGCTCATTATGAGCCATGGGTAAAATCAAAATGACTGGACATTTGCGTTCGTCGTTTTTCTTCCACATGTTGTCTGTTTACGCGGCAAATGTCCAAAATTATTCAATTTCAAATCAGATAATTATCTTCTATGCAGTCTGTTTTTTTTTAAAGAGAAATGTGACCCCCCTCCCTCCCAAACAAATCGAACCGAATAATCTACCCAAAAGTGCAGTTTTATGAAATACCGAATCTGACGTCACCGCGACGCATCTTACGTCATCAGAGTGACCATCTTAGATTTTGGAACATTT